>JACEIK010001982.1:142317-158086 GCA_018107945.1 Datura stramonium
GAGTCCATCTCCGATTTCTCCCAACATGTCACTTAACTCCATAAAAAGTGTGTTTTTCCTGCAAAACAACGCTAATCATGTTGGTTAGTATAAAATCACATTTCCATACAATTTACATGAGAATGTGCACACATTGTTGGACAAACAAGGCCAAAGCTATGCATTTGAGTATCAATTTGGCATATAAATATGCCCCTGATCAGTCACCAGGCCTTCACTTCCAGTGACTGGATCCAATGGGTCGTTGGTTGGACCAACGATCCATTGGGTCATCCGTCCTGCAATATTTTCCACAGTTTTCAGTAAACTTCCATTTTTAATCTCAGGTCTAATCTTAGGCACTTTCGGGGAATTACAACATGTCCTAGAAAAGATGCTGACTCTAGAAAAAATTCATACTTGGTAAACTTGGCATACAGTTTTTTCTCCTACAGCAAACCCAACACAATCCTCAGATGATTCTCATGTTACTTTCTAGTCTTAGAGTATACCAAGATATCATTAATGAACATGATTACAAATGAATCTAGATAAGGTTTGAAGATACCATTCATCAAGCTCATGAACGTTGCTGGAGCATTAGTGAGTCCAAAGGACATGATTAGGAACTCATAATCTCCATACCTAGTCCAAAAAGTTTTCTTGGGAATATCCTCAGCATAAATCTTCCGTTGATGATATCCTGATCTCAGTTAAATCTTGCAGAACATTGTTGCCCCGTATAATCGATCAAACAGGTCATATATTCGAGGAATAGGGTATTTATTCTAGATGACTACCTTATTCAGTTGATAGTAATCACTACATATCCGTGTATTATCTTCCTTCTTTTTCATAAACAAGACCAGGACACCCCACGAAGAGACACTCGGCCTGATAAACCCCTTACTAAGCAGTTCCTGCAACTGTTCCTTGAGTTCTCTTAACTCAGTTGGTGCCATTCTATACTGCGGTATAGAAATAGGTCGGGTCCCTTGCTCTAGATCTCTGAAAAAGTCAATATCGCGGTTCGGTGATATGCCTAGCAGATCTGTAGAAAATACCTCTAAGAATTTACAAACTACCAGGATTGACTCTATGGCAGGACCCTCTGAACTGGTATCCCAAATATTAGCTAAGTAGGATGAACACCCCCGCCCTATAAATTTTCGAGCACGAACGTAGGAGATGAGTTTCTTAGGAGCAGGGATACAATTCTCTTTCCAGTCTAACCTGGAGGACCCTAGGCCTGATATGGTGACTATCTTAGCATGACAATCTAGAATAGCAAGGTACGGAGACAACTAGATCATTCACATAATCACATCTAAATCTACCATGTCTAAGATCACCAAATCTACCCGAGTATCACACCCCGTGAAGTCAACAATACAAGCATGACAGAACCTATCCACACCCACAGAATCCTCAATAGGAGTAGACACATGGATAGGAGTATCAAGTACATCATAGGAAAGATCCAATCCCAATGAAAAATAAGTAGAACCATATAAAAAAGTAGAACCAGGATCAAACAAAGTTGTAGCAATTTTGTTGCATACAAAAATCGTACCAGCGTTAATAGAGTTGGAAGTCTCTGCCTCTGGCCTACCTGGAAAAGCATAGAAATGGAAATGGTAATCTTTTTGAGAACCGCCCCTATAACCCCATCAGTATATCAGCTGATTAGATATGACGCTATGTAGCAAGATTCCTCATCGAGTTAAGAATCCGTCTTTTTTCTGCGTCAATTGAGACTTGTAAGAGGCTAGCCTTAGCTCCTGAAGTTAGTAGGATTAACTGGGTTTGCCACCCCTTTCGACCTGCCCACCTCCTTTACCCAACTGGGTTCCAACTAAAATCGTTGGCTGATTGCCTCTCCTTAAATTGGGTGATCCCTAATAAACGTATTCCCTCCTCTTCCAACAGGGGTCGGAGCACGAGGTGCTGTGTGCGGAGTAATTTTCCTTCCCTGACCAAACTTGGGACACCATTTGTGGATATAGACATACTCCCGCACTCATGGCACACCTTCTTAATAACTGGTCTTTGAGTCAGAACAAATAAAATAGGATGAGCCCAAAAATCCGAGCAAACTATCTGAGTACTCCCAACTATACCTGATGGTCGCGGAGTGGTCCCTAGTAGACCCTGGATGATACTTGCATGGATGACTGAATAAGGAATCCTTAGTGTCCTTGGGTAACGGAGTCCTAGAAAAAGAGCCACTGTAAGAACCCACCTTCAGAACCTTCTTCTCGGTATTCTTCTCATAACCATCATGTTTCACCCTCTCAATATTTTTCACGAACTCAAATACCTCCTGAAAGGTCTTGCCTGCTGAGACAACCTCAAGGGTTGATTGCTGGAGACCCACGTTCAGGCCTTTAACAAATCCTTTCCTCCTGTGTGGGAAATAAGGGCAGAGCATACCTAGACATTGAGCAGAATTAGGTCTTGTATGCTGTAACTAAAGAGGTCTCATGCTCAATGGTGGTGAACTTGTTACGCTTCCGATCTCTCAGGGTATGTGGTATGTACATCCCAAAAAAGTGATGTAAAACTAGGTTCAGGTCAATGGTGATGACCCCGCTGGTCTGCCCTCCACAAATCCTTCCACTAGAGCTCTGTATCACCCATCAGCTGAAAGGTGATAAACTCTACCCTATACTTCTCCACCACTCCCAGTTTGAGTAGCCTCTTGTGAAAATCGATAATAAACTCATAGGCTTCCTCTGCCTTGACATTTTTTAATGCTAATCTGTATGGACATGCGATGTCATCTATNGCCTCTTGTGAAAATCGATAATAAACTCATAGGCTTCCTCTGCCTTAGTACTATAGCATGTAGGAGGCTTCATCTTGGTAAACCTTTATTATAAGTCATGCTCCTCTCTAGCTATCGGCCTTAGGAAAATTACCGCCTCAGAAATATCATCAATACGGGAGCCACAACAACTGCATGTTGTATCCCCTACTATTGTCCTGCGGGATTCACTGCCACTGTCTTATTACCGACAAGGCCATGCAGAAGGTTAAGTCTCTAAAGCATTATCCTCAAGTGATTAGCATGTTCTTTCTCATTTCTGGAGTATACCAGAATGTCATCAATAAATACAATGACGAACATATCTAGACACTACTTGAAGACTCTATTCATTAGGTCTATGAAAGTTGCGGGGGCATTAGTTAGTCCAAAGGACATAACCACGAAATCGTAATTACCATACCGAGTTCTAAAAGCTATTTTTGGTATGTCACAGTCTCTGACTCTTAGTTGATGATACCCCGACCTGAGATCTATTTTGGAGAAAAAACCAGCTCCTTGAAGCTGATCGAACTAGTCACCAATCCTAGGTAGGGGATACCTATTGTTGACTGTGACCTTGTTCAACTAACGGTAATTGATGCACATCTTGAGGGCACCATCTTTCTTTCGCACGAATAGCACTGGAGCACCCTAGGGAGAGATGTTGGGTCTAATAAAACCTTTATCAAGAGGGTCCTTTAGTTGCTCCTTCAACTCCTTAAGCTCAGTTAGAGCCATTCTATAAGTATGGATGGAGATGGGCTGAGTATCTGGGAGAAGGTCTATACCAAAGTCTATTTTCCGCTCAAGAGGGACTCCGGGAAGATCTTTGGGAAACACTTTAGGGAACTCACTGACATCTGGAACTGACTGTATAGTCGGAGTCTCAAAGTTGGAATATTTGACCCGAACTAGATGATAAATACACCCTTTGGAAATAATCTTTCTGGCCTTAAGGTAGGAAATAAACCGACATTTTAGCGCTAAACTACTGTTCGTCCACTCTAAAGATGGCTCATTAGGGAACTAAAACCTGATGACCCTAGTTCTACAGAAGACTGAGGCATAATCGAAGTGGAACCAATTCATGACAAGAATAAGGTCAAAGTCAACCATGTCTAACTCTAGCAGATCAGCTGGAATGACCTTATTCAAGATTGAGACTAGGCAGTTTCTATACGCTCAATTGTTTCTAACCGACTCGCTATCTTGGGTGGAGACTGAGAATGGTTTGGAGAGAACTTCTGGATTAATATCAAACTAAAAAGCTACATAGGGAGTTATGAACAAAAGTGTGGCTCCTGGATCTATCAGGGCATACACGTTTAGATAAAAAAGGCGTAACATAACCGTGACCATGTCAAGTGAGCTCTCCTGATCCTGACGAGAGGACAAGGCATAAAAAAGATTTTTGCGCTCACCGCCATCCATACCTGAAGTGTTGGCCTACTGAGCTGGCTGGCCTACTGGAGCTGCTAAAGTGGTGAATTGTGATCTCCCTCTTCTTCTGACGGGTATTCATTGAGCCGATAACCAAGCTGTCCACACCCAAAACAACCCTCTCGGCTTTGAAGACACTCTCCTAGATGGTTCTTTCCACACTTAGGGAAAGTTGGGTAGCTGTAGCGGTTGCAAGTGCGATGACTCTGGGATTGTGATCCAGATGCTCAACCCCTCCAATCCTTGAAGGACCGAAAGGTAGGGGCACTGGCTGAAGTGGGTGCTGGAGCCCTCTACTGCTGTTGCTGCTACTGTGGGCGGCTACTACCGCTAGATCTTTGGTGGCCATAATCTGACTGGTCGGTTCTTTCCATTTTGTTCTCCCGCTCCAAGTCTTTTAATTTTTCTACCTCAATTTTCTGGGCATGAACTATGAGGTTGGAGAGATCGATGTCTTTAATATGCATTGTAGTCCTGCAATCCTTGAGAACCAAGTTCGATACCTCATTGACAAATTTCAGCATACGAGCCATTGGCTCGGCTACCATCTCTGGAGAATATTTAGACAACCTTGTAAACTCTAGTGCATAGGCTTCCACTGTCCGATTTCCTTGTTTCAGATTCACGAATTCAGCAACTTTAGCCTCCCTGAGCTCTCGGGGGAAGAATCTATCTAGGAAGGTTGTAGTGAACTCCTCCCATTCCACTAGTCGTGCTCCCGCTGGTCTCCCCTCCTTCTACTATTCATACGAGATCTGGCTACCCCTTTCAGCTAGCAGGCATCCAGGTCGGCATTCTCCGAGGAGCTAACGCCCATAATTCGGGTGATCTTTCTAATATCATCCATGAACTCCTGTGGGTCCTCTCCCACCTTAGATCCATATAAAACTGAAGGGTTCATCCTAGTGAAGTCCCAAACTCGAGCAGCTGCTGCAGACCCATTATTGTTGACCGAAACCACCTGTTGGTTCACTTGATTAGTAACTGTATGTGCGAGTAGCTGGATAGTTTCCCTTAACTCAGGAGAGGACACTGGGTCATCCTGAGGGGCTGCTGGAGCTGTTGGGGTAGGTCGGTGAGTGTTACTATCCCTTCTTCCATTACCACATCATGGAGGCATGATTTCACTTAAACAAAATAGAGCACGACTTAGGAGAACATTTCTGGAATTGAATTTCAACGCATGATAAACAGTATTAAAAAAAGGGAGTTCTCCTAATAACATCTCGTAGCCTCCACGTCATAAGTGTGGCGCGCTTCACTCCCATGAAGAGGAGTCTACTCGATGCGGCTTTCAGATATCCTAGGATAGTCTAAACCTAGGGTTCTGATACCAAGTTTTTCACGCCCCGAGTCTATAACCTGGATGAGACACGGTACTTGGAGTCACAAGTATCCCAAGTCAACCAATGATTTATCATACACTCGCATTTTGAGTAAAAACATAGTGGAAGCTTTGAAATAATAAAATAAAATATTTATGAAGAAGAACTAAACAATTGAAAACAAAATTGAAAATCTGAAAACTCTGTCTGTGTCTTAAAGCCATCTATCTGATGAGTTTCTAGGACAAGCCCCCAGCTAACTCTAAATCTAACTAAAAGAAAATATAACTGAGAAGAAATAATTCCCGTCCTTGAAAGATGAGGACTCACCAATGATGCAGCTGAAAACTTCTAAATAGATCTACTAATAGTGTTGGGACTGAGAACATGCAACTGTATCATAAATTGTTAAAAAATAAAAGTTATGTGTTAGTTCTTTGAATGTACTGAGTAAGTAGGAGAAACCATACACAAGGAAAAAAATAACTGAACTAGAAAGACATGCAATGACCAGCTAAAATACTGAAATTGAATAAACTATGATATACTAAGATGGTAAAAATGACCCTTTCTAATGGTCAAATACATGCCCTAAATCTGAGATACTAATTTGAAATACTGTACTGAGCTGATCTGAACTGACTTATCTAAGACTGGACTGAGCAGACTAGTGAGAGAGTCTATAACCGACATATAACCATGTGAGCTAGACGTGGAGTCCAATGTATAAACCCATTCGGTAGGACCCAATATACCTTGCCAGGCTATAAAGGCATGAACTGAGTGATCACAGGTCTGGGGCCATAAGGCCAATAAAAGTATAACCTGTGGTGACAACACAGTTCTGGGTACCTGGGTGCGCTGGAATCCCGGTCCGCTCGATGCAAAGTCCTACTCCTACTGGATAGTCCTAGACTAACTACTAAGCTGATAGCTCAAAACTAGGGCCTAAGAATACGTCAGGAATACCTATTTGTAAGTACCCTGAGAGTCTTATCGGACCAAATTCTATAACTAGTGTTCTAAGACTGCTCAGAGATGCTTATCTGGAAGCATTATAACAGTCTAAAGAACAAACTATAATTTGAAGCTGGGGTCCTAAGGCTGGTCAGAGTTGTTTATCTGAAAGTGTCACGATCGCCAAAAGAACCACTAAAATCTAATACTGAGTCTAATGCTGATAACTGGGAGGCATCACAAATACCTCACGGATTAACTAAAGTCAAACTGATCAGCTGACATCTCTAGATTATACTGGATATGCTAATAATTGACTGAGACTGGACTAACAAACATCCGACTTAATTCTTAACATTTTCTAGCAATATGGGAACCCAACTGATAAAATCAAGCCACAAGAAAGAACTAGTCCAACAAACAGAATTCTAATTTATTGAATTCAAAGGTAGCGCTAAAACCATCCTTACAAGAATGAGTATTAACATGATAAATAGGTACTGAGAATATAACAACAATAAAAATATACAATATTCCACATGCTATAAATGAAGTCTGACATATCATTTACTCACATTCAAAAGTTCAGGGATAGAACCGATAGAGAAGATAGAGAAGATTTTGGGGACACAAAGGAATAATTATTCCCTTGTTGAATTCCCACATACCTAGTGATGGAAATCCCTGACATAATCCCTTTAAAATCGAAGGATAATTTGATTGCCCTGGCTCCTACTTTGAGTCTTTCTGAGAGAATTCTACGTTCTAACATTTGAGGGGATGTGAGGAAATGAAGTAAACCATCAGTTATCCCCCCTAAAACCCCTGATTAAAGCCCAAAATGACATATATTAGAGTTTAAAAGTTTAGGAAATTACGTAAAACTCCCTTGAAAATTAGTAGGAAAAAGGACCCTGCTAGTCCCCACGAGGCACTCCACGAGCCATGAGGTCAGGGGCTACTCGTGTTGCCCAATTGTTATATGCATTGGAAATTTTCTACAGATTCTCCAGCCTACCAACGACTGACTTCACGAGTCGTTAGGAAACCTAATGGCTCGTGACGTCTTCCGTTGGCACTGAACCAAGATTCTTCTCAAGGGTTCACCACGGGCTACTCGACTATCCGTTACCGGTGACCACGAGTCATGGTCACCTCTAGTCATCTTCACTTCCGAAAACCATATCACGGTTACCACGGGCAACACCACGACTCGTGGTGTCCCAAACGTGTCGTGGTGAGGACCCATTAAGTGCACTGCTTGAATTTTTTCAACTTCCAGTCAACCTTTGACCACTACTCACATGACGACTCGTGGTCATTCAATTTCCCAAATTTTCAACCAAGTCTGGACCCTTCAGCATGAGTCACTCCACGACTCATGGACTACCCCACGGGTCACAAGATGATTCATTCTGTGACCTAGTGTAGAAAATCCAACTTTCTCTATTTCAACTCCCTGGTCTAATCTTAGTGTTTCCGTGGCATTACAGAAGGTATATATGATTTAGAAATAACTAGATCATCTATAATGTCTCAATATAATCATTACTCATCTACACCACAAATAATATCACAATATACCTAAATTGTACCAAGTCAGATTAATATAACGACTATCTCGATATTTCAATACTCAACTCATATGCGATGAATAAAAATAAAATGTAATGAAATTATAATATCCCAAAAGTAGGGTCCAATGGTCCTAGTGAGAAAATATGTTTTATGGGCTAATTCTTTCATTTTGATGTTTCCTCGATCTGAAATAACAAGAAAATAAAATTTTCATCGCAAAGAAGGTGCGGGGGTCCAAGCGATAGCATGTTGGTAGTATAACACGTGCGCAAACATGAACATCGATAGGTGGATGCATGTGAAGCCATGAAGGCAAGCGCTTGCTCATGTTTTCATGTCGCAGCGCATATTGCGTGGGCACGTGGTGCTAGGCTCCTGCTGACAGGGGTCAGATCGCCAATTTAAGGCATTTTTAGGCTAAATGTTAACTTTATTTTTTTTCAAAAGTTAAGGAGCCCCAAGGATGTTCTCATAGAGTATGCCCCTCCGATGTAAGAGATCATCAGGCTAGGTCTAATTCCATGATAATCTATGATCGCAAGGTGTTCTACTTGTTGTAAGCCTTATGATGACTTTGATTTCGTGGATTTTCATTGGGGATTGGAGAAATCATGTGAAACTCTACAAATTCTTTGTATATGTACCTTGGATTATAAACTAAGGACTCCTAGACCCTTATCCATCATTAAACTGCATTTCTATGTTGTTATTCAGGAATAACTTGTAGATATTGGGTTTTCCCGACTAATTCTTATTACTCATTATGTTGGTTGAATTAATGGATTATAAAAGTTGTGTTGGTTGTGTATAAGAAGTATATAAGTGAAGACTAAGAGTGGAAGAATATCAATGTCATGACCCAAATAATCATGATTGTCACCCACACTAACCCCCTAGGGGGCGAACCAGCTTTACTGGCTTACAGATAAGAGCGTGAAGAACTACCGGGCTCGAACTCTGCACTCAGAAAAGAATGAGAGGGGTAGGGACAGTACATGACACAGTACTGGTAGACATTATCGGCCGACCTTACATAATAACAGATAATTAAAGCAATAGTGATATAAAAAAGGTCCTCAACTTTATATGGAAATACAAGCCATTTTATGAACACTAGCTCTACTCAGGACTCAGCTGCTCACTGGATTAGGCCTCTCGCTGCAGCAGTCACTTGTCAACTACAACAGTCTCACCGCAACGGATATGGTTCCGCTGCAGTGGAACTTCACAACAGTAGCTCGACATGCTGCACTTTTATTAGTTCATCCATCCCACAGTTTGTTATATCAATTGTTTAACATATCACATACTCCATAAATCCATCAAACAACTATAATAGAACAACAACTACATTAGCTATTAAGAGCTACAATTCCATAGTTATTCATAGAAACAACTACTTAATAACTACACATGGTGAAAAAGTCACATTTAGCATTAAAACCATGTTCATTGTTATCATCTCACATCAAATCTATGATACTTTGTACATTCTCGCAGCACCTTTCACATCCACCTCATGAACATAAATGAAATCACAAAAAATACGCAAACAACACAACCAAGGGTAACATGATGGGCGCACACCTCCACTATCTTCCCTTATCTCTCAACCACACGAAACATGTACACACATGTCAGAGGGTTTTATTTGTTCCCATCCAGTCATGACCTACAGGGGACTCTAGAAATCCATGTATTGTGCCAGCGTGGCACCCGCTCCCATTCATAAGCTCATCCAGATGCACCCCTCGAACATGATCTACTCAAATAATGCTATTCACTCACCCGGATACTCCTCTCGGCCTCGAGCCTCTCATTTTAGGATGTTAAATCTTTTCATTCATCATTCTCATAAAAAACATATCAAGTGCATCATTTCATCAAACAGAAAGTTACAATCTACCTCTCAAATAAGTCATTATCAATTAACGATTCAATCATTAATAAAGTGTGATCACTTTACTAAACATTCATCACAAGTAATTATGTTATCATATACACAATCTTTTAAACAAGTCATCATAGTTCAATATCACATCATAGTTACATTCTTAAGATAAATTATCAACAATAGACTCACATATCACGTAAATGTCCAAAGACCAATCATAGATCAACATTGCAAACTATTCATTCCATTATATAGGTCTATCTCTATAAACCGTAACCTACCTCGATTAATCGAAATTATCGACTTCGTTACTTGTAGGTGCTTTGTCCTTCTTCAATGCTTCAGATCATTCGAAATTTACACACATGTAATCATTGGTTAATCACTCCTCAAGATAGGGCCTAATTCGATCAAACCCTTCTATTTTTAGGGCAATTTAACAGAAAACCCTTCCCTTCCATATAGTTCAAAGTCCCCACCTTGTCTAACCCATCAACATTAACAAGAGGGACCCTACGAAGTAAAACATTACTCAAATTTTCAACAATCAACCCTCCAATTACTTCCCCACAATATCAACCCTAGTTCATCAACTTAGGGTTTTCTCTAGATAACTTCCACCATTAAAGCTCCACAAGAAATCTAGGATCAACACTAACCGAAGTAGGGGTCGGAGAATTGAGATTCTTACCTTCGGAGAGTAGTCCACTTCTCTAGAGAAATTTTTTGCCATTTAGCCCTTTTGATCTAGTTTTTGAGAATAATGGGGTAAAACCCCATAATTCCTACTTAAAGTTCACTCTCTTGCTCCCATTTTCCATTGCAGTGGACTCCCTATAGTGGCCATAGGATCGTTGTGGCGGTTCCAGAGGTTACTCCCTCATTTTACTACGGCGAGACTCCTACCGCTACCATGGTCTCACTGCAGCAGGAATCCCACTGCCTAGTATCTACCCAAAATCGCACAGTTCTATACGTAGTTTATTTCACAACCTCCCTATCTCATCCTTAGCTAGTTTTCTGTGTTCTATGCTCCTAACCATCCCGTAACAACGTCGAAGTTGTTACAATCAAAACCTTCGAAAATTATTTTAAGGTATGTTAAGGATAACCATCCTCGATAAGTTTTCTTCATCATACAATTTATATTATTCTTTCCTTATTGATGTACAAGTCATATCCATATTAGTTGTTGTTTGGTGGGTGGGTAAAGCCCGTAGAATAACGCTTGGGTTGTTGTTGGAATCAAAACCTTCGAAAATGTATTTAAGGTATGTTAAGGATAACCATCCTCGATAAGTTTTCTTCATCATACAATTTATATTATTCTTTCCTTATTGATGTACAAGTCATATCCATATTAGTTGTTGTTTGGTGGGTGGGTAAAGCTATATATATATATATATATATATTTGTGTGTGCGTGTTGTGTGTTTCTATGAGCTTCCCTGTCAGTATTAGCATTGATTAGTTGCTCCCTTGTATTTATAGGAGATATAAAATTGTTTAAAGCATTTGTCATTTAATCAGCTCTATTTAGTTTCTTGTTGTTTCCAATGCCTTCATGGCTATTGGGGGTAGCTTCTTAAAATTATGATTTCTTAGTTAGAAACCTTGAAAATAGATTTTTTGTAGAAACCATGTGAGTTGGACGCTTATATATATATTGCTTGCCTTCGGGTTATTGGTCTATCCTTGTGCTAATAGAGCTACCTTGAGATAGCGTGCATTGATACCAATAGACTACTTGTTTATTGTGGCTGCCTATGAGGCTAATATGGCTAGATTTTTACAGTCATGTCTTATTATTTGTAGCCCTATAAACATATTAGGCATGGAAACTGATGAGCCCGCAAGTGTACGGGTCGTGCAAGTAATATAGTGGCTCTTTTTAAGAACCGGAATGTCGAACCCACAAGGACAGGACTACGGGGTGAAACCTATGAGGCTAATATGGCTAGATTTTTACAACATGTCTTATTATTTGTAGCCCTATAAACATATTAGGGCATGGAAAACTGATGAGCCTGGGCAAGTGTACGGGTCGTAAGTAATATAGTGGCTCTTTTTAAGAACCTAATGTTGAACCCACAAGGACAGACTACTGGTGAAACCTTTTCAAGTGCCAATTTACTACAACTATAATAAAGAAGACAACAAAGGTAAAGAAGAGTTTTTGTATTTTGGAAACTATTTTTATAACAAGCAAAATGTTTATACAATGAATCTCAACTATGAACGTGAGCATGCCGAGGCTACAAAGAACATGTAAAGAAACTAACTACGATATACATGGTTTATCTTTTCCCCCTATTGCTAGTCTGACTTATGCCTATGGATTAAGTATTTAACCCAACTGAAGAATCATGAACCTTCCACCTACATTTCCGTGATAAGAAGAAATTCATGTTCTAGCCATACAAAACCGATTCCACACATGACTAATACGACTCTCAGGTATATTTCTATCCCGAAGGTAAACAATTCCCAATTTTCCCAAACCAAGAAAAGATCATATCCTATTACCCACAACTTTCCATTCACTTCGTGAAACCGATTCTTTGGATTTACATTAACATTGGCCGATATTAATCTAGTAAGAACAAGAATTAAATGGAACAACCATAGAAGAAAAGATGAAATAAACCAAGAATTCAATAATCACATTTCAATACAATAGTTCATAACCTCGCCGAAGAAAGGAATTAGCCACTATTTGTGGATTGAACATCGTTAAATGAATGGAAATCATGCAAACAATTGAAAGGAAGAAGAAAGGGATAGAGAAAATCCTAAGAATTTTCGTCCTCAAAAGTGCATTTCGTAATCCACGTTCTTGCTCCACCAAGTCAGAATATGTAAAAATAAACCTAAGTGTGCTATTTATAATAGTAGGAATTTATCCCTAATAATAGCAACGTGTCACGAGTGCAACGCGGAGCATAGCCTCCGTGACACGGCCCAAACGCTGGAGGCTTACTGAAATCACTCAAACTCGGCCTCGCAGCAATTCCCCGCCGTTGGTGCTGCAGCACGTCATTGCAGCGTTGCACAAGCTTAGTCGTGAGTTACCCGCTGGGTGGGCACGCTGCTAACGCGGTGTGGCCGTTTTGGGCAGCTCGCTCTACTGCGGGTAATTTTGCCGACGCGCAGTGGGCTATTTTGGTGAGCCTCCTCCTTGCCGACGCTTGCGTGTTTATTCCGTCTAAGCCTCTACTTCACCAACCTGGTGAATTAGCTCAAAGTCATCAAAACCTACAAAACAAAGGCTAATCATGTTGGTTAGCACATATCTTCACTCTTATATAAAATCACATGAAAATGTATCAAATAGCTTAGACAACACGACTAATTTAAGTTAAAAATATCACGGACTTGCCATATTTCCCGTGATCACAACCCCACACTTAAAGCCTTGTTCGTCCTCGAACAACCTTTTACATCTCATGTAAATAAAGACTCACACCTAACTAATCTAGCAAGGTAATACAAATTATAGCTATGATGATTATTTAATATTTAATTATAAATTAATTACCTTTATGTTTTTATCTTTAATTTTTAAAACCACAAGATTGAAGGGTATTTTAGTTTCAAGAATCGACTCTCAAAATTTTAGCAAACTCCTGCAAATCAACTAATTAAGAGATCCCACATGAACTATATCCTTCATTAAACATGTGCCTCAATGAAAGAGAGTTACCTAATTTCACACACGGAAAAACACTTTTTATATCACAACATGTGTGGGTAAGTTACAACAGAATTTCACTCACTCACAAAGAATTCACATGCACCATGTAATGACCCATAAGCTGCCCTCTAGTGTTGTACTACACTAATTTGGGGATGTACGAATGTAAGATCAGGACTTTAGGTTGTAATGTACTCAGTGTAGGTAGGTACTATTGTGACTGCACAGTGACTATCTTCCCTAAGCGCTTTCAATACATCACGCCTCATTGTGAACTTCCCTTCCTTACTTCACCTTTTTATCCTCAGTTTTCTTCTTTTTCCTTTGTTACTATTTTCTTTTAGGCATTTTTAACTCATTAGTAAGGAGTTGTATAAATTATTTTTCATTCATTTGTTTTCTTACTCCTACTAATCACCTATTTTTACCCAAGTGCACCTTTGACCTTTCTCACTTTTTACAACTTCCACTTTTCCTTTCTTTTCATTCTTCTCACTCCTTTCCTCTTTCGGATTTTTCTTCTTTAAGCGCTTAGGAGCTTGGATCAAATTCATACAATGAAATAAAAATGGTTGTTTATATTGCAAATTTATCAAAGAATAGGCTATACCAATGGGGGCCGACTAGGATTAATATTTCAAGGTAGGGAAAATGAGGGATAAAGATTAGGTTCATTCAAAGAAATGCCTAAATCATCTCCTACAATTTTACATCCTTCATTTCGCTTATAAACACACCGTGCAAGTTCTAGACAATCCATAATTGCACAGAATACTCAAAAAACCTTACACTCATGGCACATGCTCACTTCAAGACACATTCAACACTTTACCAAATAATCACAAGAATTCAAATAAGCTTCAATCATATCAGTCAAATTCCGTAGCCTAGTGTCTCAAACAAAGTTATACACTTGCATGCTTCAACCCTACATATACTTGCATCTTACAATCATATATAGCACATAATAAGAATATCAAGCATCAACTAGCTTATGAGCTTAGAAAAAAAACAAAAACCTATTGACTACTCTTTCTCAAGATCTGGCCGCCATCCATCCATCGGCTTCTGAAATGAAATTCCTAACTATGACTAAAAATATTATTTACAAACAAAAGAAAGAAAAAATAAAATAAAAAATAAAATAAAATAAAAATAAAAAAATAAAAATTTTATTCTTCGCCTGAAGACCCTCATTTTAAAGAACCGACAAGAAAAACTAACGGTGATGAATTCATGCTTGACTCACAACAATTCTTCAAATTTCTCCATATATATATATATATATATATATATTTTTCACAAGCATTATATTCACTCAAAAATTTGTTAAGTAATAAAATATTTTTTTTTTTTTTGAAATTTAGAAATTTAAAAAAACAAAAAAAACATGTAATTTAATTAAAATTAAATTAATATTTAAAAGGGTGGGAAATACTCCCTGAGGGCTTTAGCCTAGCTGCTAACAACATGGTTTCCTTCCGCTACGAGGTGGGTGTCTGACCTCACACTTTTCTTTTCCATGCTTGTTAGCTTCCTCCTCCAAGGGTACTCGTACTTCCCCTCCATCCGTGCTTAACTTTCCACCAAAACAACAAAAGAATGAAAAATAAATAAAATCAGTAAAAAATGCAAGAAATTAAAATGGATACCCGTGGTACCCTTTGGGCTGCCTCCTGGGCGCTTAATTTGTCGCCGCGCGGTACGACGCATTACGTTTCACCGTTTCTCCGCCTTGAGGATATGATCTCACCCCTAATTTCTTCTCTAATTTTCTTTTTATGCTCCCAGGGTGGTGGTGAAAAAGGACCACTCGCTGATGCTCGCCTTGACGTTTATTGGCCCTTACGTAAGTGAAGTCATTCTGTCTATTAGGCTCAGCAAATTTCAGAATATATGGGACTTGGTCCTCCTCTTGACATTTCCCCCAAGCTCGGAAGACTCTATTTCTATGTTGTCAACCAAACTCAAGGTAGAGAAATGCTTCGAGTGACGTCCAATGCACCTTGATTCTGAAACTGCAATGCAATTGACCTCCTTACTTGTATACCTCTCCTTCGCATCAACATCTATCTCTCCAGTATTTTCAAGTGG
>JACEIK010001982.1:162209-181664 GCA_018107945.1 Datura stramonium
GCCCAAATATAAAATTATGAATTTTTCTTTCTGTAATGCTTCTTAACTATCAAAAATTGTTCAAATATAGAATCAAGAAATGAATACAAACCCAATGACATCCATATTGATATATACGTCTTTTGTTTGAAAATTGGTTAAAAAAGTCACCCTAAGGCCCCGGAGTCGAATCTAAAACTTTTCCAGGTTATGTTATCCCATAATATAGCAAGCCTACCTATTAAATTTCAGCTAAAATGGTTTGTTATTCGAATCCTAGTTCTAAAGCTTCAATTTCAACACAATTTCATGGATTAAAACATGAAATAATTAAGTATTTAGCTGGAAAATATTGGTTTAATGTTAAAAACTTACCCATTGGAAGAAATGAACCCAACACCTTAAAAATTCCCAAAATTGAGTCCCTTAGCACTTAAAAATAAAAAAATAGAATAGTGAGGTCGGGTACGAAAAAAGTCCTATTTAAAACATCCAGGGACTCACTTCGGATGTCACAATGAAGTACCTATTAGTTAACAATTTTGAACATGACAAAAAGTCCTCAAGTGTCACAATTGTGAGTCCAAAATCTCACAATTACAAGTCCAAAACCTTAAAATTGTGATATTCACCCAAACTTAAACCTTGCCTTTGATATCACAATTCCAAACTAAAATATTGAAATTGAGAGATTCAACCAGAACCTTATAACTCACTATTGCAATCTAGACATTGCAATTGCNCTAGACATTGCAATTGCAAATGACACCAATTACTTTATATCTGCTAATGACAACATATAAAATGAACTCAGTTCTCCTAATGAACCCTAAAATATTGTTTGAAACCTCCTAGATATAAATCAAATATGAAAATTGACTATAAAATAAATTTTGGATTTTTTGAAACAATCAAATTACTGACCGAGATCATCTTGACCAAATATTAAGTGCATCAACTCTAAGTTTCTCAAATTTCTATAATTTTTTTCTAATAATTCAAATTACTCATGAGTGCTTTAGGATATGTGCAGAGGATCCAACTAAGTCATATTTTACCTTTTGGATCTAATAGAATCAATCCAAACATAAATCCGACTCCGTTATTGCAAAATATTATTTGTAGTCAAACTTCTAGAATTTTAACTTTCAAAATAAAATATCTTCTATGAAACTCATTCATTTACCTTAGGAATCGTGTCACCCATTCTTTCAAGTAAAAAATCACACATAATGGCTACAAGAGGGGTTAAAATAGTGAAAATGGGTTAAATTTACAAAAGGACTATGAGNCATATAAAAAATTTCATTTTTAATAGTTGTAAATCTATTTAAAGGATGAAGATTACGGTAATCCACTTTGATTATACATAATTACATTATTTACTCAAAAGATGAATGTTAAAGTAATCCACATTGATTATACATAATTACGCTACCTACTCAAAAGATGATGATTATGGTAATATACACTAATTATACATAACGACACTCACCTCCACTCTAGAACTATAATTATGTTGACGTCTCCCATATGTAAGTGTTATTACAATGATCTGCTCACAAAATATGATTGATGGAAAAATGACACATAATTTCTTTAATTGATCGAAGTTTCTATTCAAAATAAAGAAAAATGAAAAAAATTTATATTGACTTGAAAAATATTATTATTTTTTGTAACTCAATGTTGTATGATGATTTCTTTATTAGTTTAGCTAGTTTGGGCACTCATACAATAAACTCTTTATTAAATAGTTTTCATTGATTCTTTTTTTACTTTTTTATTAAATTAAAAGACATTAAAAAAAGAAAATAAAAATAAAATATGTAATACATAAGTATGTTTGTTAGATTTATAAGGATAAATTTGAGTAATTTTATATGCTTTTGTATGATTTCTGTAATTCTAGTATTTTTTTTAATTCTTAATTTAAATTCAAGAATTTAGGCATCTAAGAAATTTTATAAAAGCATGGAGGTAAATTTATGTTATAAAATTAAAAGGGAGGCTTTATGTAAATAGTAAAACTTGAATAGGCTAACGAATAAATTTCGAAATTAAAAAGACACACGTCGAAATGTACACATTCAGCTAGAGTATGTACAAATTCTTATTCTATTTTCTTGTACACTTAGGGTAAGAAATTGTATCTTTCGATCTCCTCTCATTATAGACATGGAAAGAAAGAATACTCTAATAAGAAAAAATATTGAGATAAAGTTTATCAAAGATAAATGTGCCAAGGGAATAAGAATCTCTAATATGCAGAAAGCTTTGTGTAAGAAAGAAAATGAGCTTTCTATTTTATGTGGAATTGAGATTGCAATTACTATTTTGTTAGTTGGAAGTCAACCATTTTTATATGGTGATCTTGGTGTTGAATCAGTCATCCACCAATTTTTGGAGGCTAACCACCAACTGCACCTCCGTTTTATATAAACAAGAAAAAGAAGGTCGAATAAATTGAGGAAAAAGGAAAATTTGTTAAAGGTAATTTCACACATCGCCTATCAGAAGATTTCAAGTTGACCCATTTGGAAAGAAATGAGAAATTGCACCAAGAGATCAAGAAACTTGAAGGTCATTTGAATAAGGAAATTAATCTCTCACAGTATGTGAATAGATATGATGATAAAAAAGTTGTACCTGAAATGAATGTGGCGAGTTCTTCGACTTTACCAGCTAATTGGTTGAGTCTAAAATTAGGAAAAACAATATAATAAATCCAAAAGAAGTTTGTTTTCTATGTTGTCTATTATAATGAATTATCTTAAGGAATGAACTTTTCAAATAGCCAAGATTTATTGTTATGTAATGATTCATCCTGTCATTTTGAGCATTAAAATATTTTCTCCTAGATAATACTTTTTTTTAGTTGTTATATGTTTTATGACCTACAGATATGAGTGATAAGGATATTTAGGGATCCAGATGCATTTCAGAGAAAAGAAATCAGAAATTATAAATTAGAAAACTTAGTTTGACAAAATTGGAACTAATAGACTAGGAATTGAAGCTTGAAATTTCCTATAGATTCAACTAATAATTTAGGACCTAGTTGGATAGTTTGGAAAGATCCCGAAGTGATCAATAATGATTCGGACACTTAAATCACCAACTAGTGAATTTAAAATTTTAGAGCTAATCATAGTATAATATGCGCCTAGACAATCCCAGATTGGATTTGAATGTTCCAATATATTTAGGGTGTATCCTGAGAGGTTTCAGCTGAGTTTCAGAGACCAAATTTCCAAATACAATGCACCCGATTTTTCACGTTTTGATGTTAGCAATTTTTCCATTGTAGTCGCGAGCCTGGGATGCACGATCAAAAAATTAATTGGGACATGGGAGACCCATGGTCGGGATGAAACACACGTGATCATTCATGGAGAAGGCGTCCAGGGTGTAGTCTTGTTCAAGAGGCCCACAATTGCGTTCTTAAAAAGATAGGCCAAAGAGTGGCAACGATTGAGTGTCGTATTCACAAAGAGCAAGGCTGGATAGACATAAATGTTTCTTGATCTAGGTTTTTAAACTCCAAATTATATTCTAATCCCTTGACACCGGATTGTAGGAATTTTTTATGCAATTTTTAAGATTCGACATGTGAGGGGGTAAGAAATTGAACATTTATTTTGATGATTATGTCATGAACCGAACATAGTTCCGGATCTAGACACGAAACCTAGAATCAAAAATGGTTCCAAGCTGACCCATGGCACGAACATGAAAACTAAATATCAACATACACAAAGCGAAAAACTAAATTCTGAAATAGTGAAAGTTTGAATAATACAACATCTAACTATCAAAAATATCATAACACTGAATCCAAAGCTGAATATACAATTTTATGTCTGACAAGCCTCTAAAATGCTATCAAGATGATGGGACAACACCCTAACTAGCTCACTAGAAGTCTGAAACTGAAAATAACGACACTCGACTAACTGAGGGTCCTTGAAGGATGAGGACACACCAACAAGCTGTTTGTGATAAACTCTGGAGATTGGCTAGAAGCTAGACTAAGTTTCAATGTATGAGCCTGTATCACGAAACAATACAAAATAGAGTATATGATTAACACATGGAATGTACTGAGTATACAAGGTAAGTGAAACAGGCTAAGTAAGTATGAGCTGAAAATATGCATAAAATAAATCATATTATTGTAAGATTCTAAAAGCAAGGATTGCATGCTGATATCTAAAATAATTATTAGACATATATTGAACTTCATAACTGAATTGAATGACCTAAAGCTTAAACTAATATTCGTAAGTAAAACTGATATACTGATCATTCGGTCAAACCTGCTGAAAACATAATATAATAATTGATGAACATGCCTAGCTGAAATCATGAGGAACAATGGAAGACTCTCCATATAACTGGCACTATCATGATAGAGCTTATGTGATCCTAACTATTACACTCAAGTGGGCAGAGCCATCCAAATCATTTCCAGGGTTAATGATACTACCACGATATCGATATCAATATCAAGATGAATACCCATTCGGGGCATGGGAAGCTCACAAGGGAGGTCCAAAAGTAACTAAATAATCCTATGTTGGCATGTAGTTCCAATACTAGGTGTTTTTGTAAACCCCTAGCCAACTTGGTGCTAGACACTACTCCCAAAAACGTACAAATTCTCTCCATCAAATTTTCAACAAAGTTGAATCTATCATTTTTCAATGAAGCTGATAATTTAATAAGATGTATTGTATTAATCTTAAAGTAGACTTGACAGTCAAAATCATGAATTCATACATGGGTAAATCATGAATATTCTTTCATGCTAGATATCTCATCAAACTTGAAAATATAGATCATAAACTTGACTTTTCATGAAACTTGCATAATTGGGCATAATTCTTATAAAACTTGAAATCATGAATTTATAATCAATTTACTTATAAAAACTGCCCATAAATCTTAAAACATCATTTGAAACATGAAGGAAATTTAGCCATGAATTAAACATAGAGAATTTCATAAGTTGGGTTAAAACCCCATATGATCATACACTTGAATTCATGATCTTGAGAAGGTATTTGGGAAAGAGAGTGAAGGGAAACTCTCATTCATGACCCTATATACCTGGTTAACTTGGTTCAACACCCTTCATTGAAAGACCAAGAGATTTGGGAAAAAAATAGGAGAATTCTTACACTTGATCTTCAATAGAACCCTCTAGTATTGCATGCTTGGGAGAGAATGATTTAGAATAGGCTAAACCTTCATAAAACCTTCCTATCAGAGTTCAAAACGACGTAGTTTAGGGCTTAGGAGCTTAAAAATTATGAAAACACCCTTACTAATATCGTCTGAAAATGTCTGCCAATTCTTATGAGGGATTTCACGAGTCATTAGGTGGGTCACGACTAGTGTCCCTGACTAGTGAAATTTATTTGAATATACCACCTTCAACTCAACAACGCTGACCAAGACTCACATCACGAGTTGTGAAGTGACACCACAACTCCTAGCTCCACCCGTGGTCACCCCCTGACCATGACTCTTCACTAGCCTGACACCCTCCTCACAAGCCACTCCATGACTTGTTGGGTGACCTGACGAGTCATCTGACAAGTTGTTCTGTGACTTGTGAAATTTTTTTCTATTTTTTTGTCCGCTTCAACCCTCGGGTATGCTCTCTAGGGACTTTTGAGATATTATTCGTCCTTGAATATGGGTGAACATATTGAATAAGTGGGGAAAGGAACTTCCATCCCAAATACTGAATATCTTAAGTTGAAAATTGACGAAGTGACTAATTCCGGACTGATAAACATGACTGAACTGAATTCATGAATCGCACATACATGCACTGATATGAAAGAAACTGGGAGACATGAACTAAACATGAAACTGAATAGAGTACTTAGGAGGAAACTGGTACCTTAAGCTGGAACTAATCTGGAAGGGAAAAGATGCGGTATTTAGCCCTCATATCTACTTCGGCTTCCCATATAGCTCCCTCAACAAGCTGATTTCTCTATAGAACCTTTATTGAGCCTACGTCTTAGTTCCTCAACTTTCAAACCTGACGATCAATAATCTAAACTGGCACCTCCTGATAGCTAAGGTTATCCTTCACACCTACGTTCTCCATTGGAAAAACAAAAGTCAGATCACCAATGCACTTCTTTAACAATGATATATGGAAGATCGGATGTAACGAAGCCAACTCTGTTGGTAGCTCTAACTCATAGGCCACTTTGCCAACATGTCTCACAATAGGATAGGGACCAACATATTGGGGATGATCTTTCGTTTCTTTCCAAACCTCATTACCCTCCTCATAGGAGATACCTTCAAGAACACCTAATCATCAACTTCAAACTCAAGCTCTCTCTTACTATCATCAGCATATGACTTTTGACGACTCTAAGTTATTTTTAGCCATCACCTTTTAAGTTGAACTTTCTCCATAGCCTCATGAAATAAATATGGCGCTATCAACAGAGCTTCACCTACTTCAAACCAACCAATAGAGGATCTACACCTCTTCCTATAAAGAGCCTCAAACGGGGCCATCTAAATGCTGGAGTGATAGTTGTTGTTATATGCAAACTCAATAAGAGGCAAATGATCTCCCAACTACCTTTGAAGTCAATCACACATTCTCTCAACATATCCTCAAGTGTTTTAATGGTCCACTAAGCCTGACCATCTATCTGCAGGTGAAAAGTTGTGCTACGCTTGACCTGAGTACCAAGTCCTTTTTTAAAAGACTTCCAAAACTGCAAGGTGAATTAAGTACCTCTATCTGATATGATGGACAAGGTAATGCAATGCAACCAAACTAACTCCTGAATGTACAATCTAGCATAATCCTCGGCTAAATCGGTAGTTTTGACAAGTAGAAAATGGGTTGCTTTTGTCAACCTGTCCATAACCACCTAATAGAGTCATACTGTACACGTGTACGAGGCAACCCTGTGATGAAATCTATATTGATCTCTTCTCACTTCCAAGTGGGGATATTGATGTCTTGTAGCACACCTCCAGGTCATTGATGTTCAACTTTCACTTGTTGACAGTTTGGATACTTAGCCACAAATTCCGCTATGTCCTTCGTCATGCCATTCCACCAATAGACTTCCCGTAGGTCACGGTACATCTTGGTGGCACCTGTATGTATAGAATATTGGGAACTATGAGCCTAAAGCGACATCCGCTCCCTCAAGCCATCGACATCCGGAACACACAAATGACCCTGATATTGAAGTACACCATCTCCCCCTTGGGAGAAGACCTCTACCTTCTAATTCTTAATCGCTTCCTTCAACTTTACTAAAATAGGATCCTCGTTTTGAATAGCCTTGACCTCAGTCACCAAGGAAGATTCTGAGCCATTCTGAACAATGACACTACCATCCGTTGAGTCAACAAGGCGAACCCCTAATTGAGCAAGCCTATGGACATCCTTTACTAAATCTTTCCTTTTATCTTCCATGTGAGAAACACTCTCCGTTGATAGCCTGCTAAGGGTATTTTCCACTACATTGGCCTTGCCCGGATGATAAAGGACAGTCATGTCATAATCTTTGAGAAGCTCTAACCACCTCCTTTGTCGAAAATTCAACTCCTTCTAGGTGAACACATACTGTAGACTCTTGTGGTCCATAAACACATCCACATAGACCCCATACATATAGTGTCTCCAAATCTTCAATGCGAACACCACATCTGCCATCCCTAGGTCATGCGTCGGATAATTCTTATCACGAGTCTTAAGTTTTCTTGAGGCATATGCAATGACTTTAGCATGCTGCATCAACACACAAAAAAGACCAACCCTAGAGGCATCACATTAAGCAACAAATCCATTTGTACCATCGGCTAGGTCAACCCTAGTCTTCAATTCTTGAAAACTCTTCTCACAAGCATCCGACCACTGAAATTTGACTTTCTTCTAGGGAAACTTAGTTAATGGTGCTGCAATGGATGAAAATCCCTCAACAAACCTTCTGTACTAGCCAGCTAAATCTAGGAAACTCCTGATATTCGAAGGACTAACTAGTCTAGGCCAATTCTTCACAACTTCTATGTTTTGGGAGTTTACTTTTACACCCTCACTTGACACCACATGGACCAAAAAATGCTATTGATTTTAGACAAATCTCACACTTGCTGAATTTAGAAAACAACTGGTGCTCCTTGAATGTCTGTAGCACAATCCTCAAATGAGCAGCACGCTCCTCTTCGATCTGAGAGTATATGAGAATTTCTTTTATGATGACAATCACGAACATGTACAAATATAGCTTAAACATCCTATTCATCAAATCCATTAAAGCTACAAGAGCATTTGTTATCCAAATTGAGTCCTGAAGGTTGTCTTTGCGATGTCACTTTCCCTAACTTTGAGCTGGTAGTAATTGAACCTGAGATCTATCTTTGATAAGAACTTGGCACCCTAAAGTTGGTCCAAAAAATCATCAATCTTGGGTAGGATATACTTGTTCTTAATTGTAACCTTGTTCAACTGTCGATAGTCAATGCAAAAATGAAGAGAACCATCATTCTTTCGAACAAAGAGAACTGGTGCATCCCACAGTGACTTGATAGGTCTGATGAATCCCTTATCTAAGAGATCCTTCAATTTCTCCTTCAACTCCTTTAGCTCAGTTGGAGCCATTCTATAAGAGGGAATCGATATAGGCTGCATATCGTGAAGAAGGTCAATACCAAAGTCAATCTCCCGCACAAGAGGGACTCTTGGTAGATCATTTGGGAAAAACTTCGGATACTCACCCACTATAGGAACCGACTGGAGAGTCGGGGTCTCAGATGTAGCATCCTTAACCTGAACTAGATGGTAAATAAAACCCTTGAAAATCATCTTTCTGGCATTAAGTTAGGAAACGAAGCAACCTACAGGCACAACTGAACTACCGCTCCATTCTAGGAATGGCTCACCCAAATACTGGAACTTTACCGCAAGAGTTCTACAATTTATTGAGGCATAACATGTATGTAGCCAATCCATTCAAAAGATAACATCAAAATCTTTCATATCTAACTCTACTAGATCTGCTGAGGTGACTTTTTGAATGACTATGACAGGGTAATTTATGTACACCCATTGAGCTATAACTGAGTAATCGAATTGAGTAGAGACTAAGAAGTGTTGTTATAGTTTTTCGGGATAGGCTCCGAAACTACAAGCAACGTAGGGCCTCACAAAAGATAGGGTACCCCTTGGATCTAACAATGCATAAACATCAAGATGAAATACTCGTGACATACCAGTGACCGCATCTAGAGAGACCTCTTGCTCCTAACGAGACAAGAGGGCATAAAACCTATTCTTACGCTGACCACCACGCGCACTAGTGGATGCATCTTGTTCAGTTGAGCATACTGGTAGAGCTGCTGAACTGGAAGTTGCGCCACGGCTCTACAATGGCCCTGTCTGGATGAAGGGCAGTCTTTGAGTATGTGGCTGGGCTTCTCGCAGCCAAAACATGCTCTTTAACCTGTTAAGCACTGAACAGTATGCCTCCTACCACACTTGTCACAAACTGGAATGTTGGGCTCTACAGACTGGCTCCCCTAACCTCGAAAGCCTTATGTCCATCCCCTCTAATCATGCCTAGATTTGGATGGCACGCTAGCTGATGATGGCGCTGGGGCTAATGACCTCTAGTGGGACTGCTGGCGATGTCCACCACCAGGCCTATACTGGGATAACCTAAAACTGTTTGTCTTGTCCCTCTTGGCCTCTCTCTCTCTCTCTCCCTTATCTACACCTTCTCTACCTACTGGGATACAAGACCAATTGGGAGAAGTCAATATCCTGATGTAGCATAGAAGTCCTGCAATCCTTGACTAAGTAATCTGCCATCCCATTCACAAATTTGCTCACCTGAGCCCTCTAATGGGACACCATCTCCGGCGTATACTTGTATAACCGGGTGAAGTCAAGAGAATACTCCTGGACAGTCATGTTGTGCTGCTTCAAATTCACAAACTCGACTGCTTTATCTCTCGGGGAAAGAATCGGTCTAATAATGCGATAAGAAACTCATCCCAACAAATAGGACCCCCTCCGACTCCCCGGCTATCCTTCTACTGCTTGTACCAAATATGAAGGACCCCTTTCAACTAAAAAGAGGCTAGGTATGCACACTCCTCGCCCGTCACCACCATAATCTGGCTGATCATTTGGATCTCCGCAATGAACTCATATGGGTCCTCATCCACTCTCGACATAAGAAACTTAGGGATATTAATCTTGAGGAAGTCCCTAACCCTAGACGCTGCTGCTTTCCCATTCTGGGAAATATGAACCACTGCTGTTGATTGACCTAAGTAGTCAATTCTTCTGCCAACATTTGGATAGCTTCCCTAAACTCAACATGGGCAACCTGCTTGGGCACATGATCTGCTAGGGTTGGTGGGGCTTGCTGGTTCCCATCGCCATTGCCATCCTCGTGGCCATTTCCATTTTTGTTGTTGTTCCTTCTTCCTTTAACTTGGCAGAGAGGCATGATTCTAAAAATGTGTATTGCACGAGTTAGAAGGATAGAGAGATACTTCATCGCACAACATAGATCACGAATGAAGGGAAATTTCCTAAATATGTTTTGTAGCCTCTTCGTCATAAGTGTGGCGCGATTCACACCTATGAAAAAGACTCTACTTAATGCAGCTATCAGACACCCTTGAGCACACTAAACCTTTGCTCTGATACCAAGTTTGTCACAACCCGATCATAGGCCCAGATCTAGACACGAAACTTAGAATTATAAAATGCTCCAAGTCGACCCATGGCATGAACATGAAAACTAAGCGTCAACATACACAAAGAGGAAAATTAAATTCGAAAATAGCGAAAGTCTGAATAATAGAGAATCTAACCATCAGAAATATCAAAACATTGAAGCCAAACCTAAATATACAACTTTATGTCTGACAATCCTCTAGCACATTGACAAGCTGATGGGACAACACCCCAACTAGCTCACTAAAATTCTGAAACTAAAAATAACAACAATCATCTAACTGAGTTTCTTTGAAGGATGAGGACTCACCAATAAGCTGTCTGGGATAAACTTTAGAGACTGGATAGCAGTAGGACTGAATCTGAATGTATGAGCCTGTATCATGAAACGATACAACATAGAGTATGCGAATAGTACTTAGAATATACTAAGTATGAAAGGTAAGTTAAATAGGCTAAGTATAAGTTGAAAACATGCATAACATAAATCATATCATTATAAGATTCTGAAAGTAAGGACTGCATGCTAATATCATAAAACATGATTAGACATTTACTGAATTTTATAACTGAATCGAATGACCCAAAGCTAAAACTGATATCCGTAAGTAAAAACGATAGACTAATCATTGGGTTAAACCTACGTAAAACATAATATCATAAATGATGAAAATGCATAACTAAAATCGTCAAGAACAATAGGAGAATCTCCACATAACCGACACTATCACGACAGAGCTTACGTGATCCCAACTTTTACACTTAAGTGGACAGAGTCGTCCAAAGCCTTTCCAGGGCTAAGGAAGATACCATGATATTGATATCAAGCTGAAGGCACATTCGGTACCGGGGAAGATTGCAAGGGAGGTCCCAAAGTAACTAAATAATCCTACTTTGGCATGTAATTGTAAGACTCGGGGTTTTCCTAAACCCCTAGCATACACGGTGCTACACACTATTCCAAAAAATATGCAAATGTTATCCATCATTTTTCAATGAAGCTAAATCCATCATTTTCCAATGAAGCTAATAATGTAATAACATGCATAGTTTGAAATCTTAATATGGGGAGCCTTGACTCAAAATACACCACAAGATGAAAGTGGAAGTATCGACTCCAAAACGATGTGGTAAGCTAATATGATAAAACTGAACTGAATCACGAAAACATGCTTAAATTATGTGGGCTTGCCCAAAATTTAACATACTTGAAGTAGACTTGATAGTCAAAATCATGGATTCATACATGGGTAAATCTTGAACATTCTTTCATGTTGGATATCTCATCATACTTGAAAACATAGATCATAACCTTGACTTTTCATGAAACTTAGCATAGTTGGGCATAATTCTTCTAAAACTTGATATCATGAATTTATACTTAAAAACTTCCCATAAATCTTAAAAATCATTCTATTGAGTTGTTTATCCATTCTTGTTGATTATCTATCCATGTTTCAGTATTAAATAATGAATACCAATCTCGAAAACCTACTTCTTGAGATCTGTTTTGGTTGAAAACTAACCAAAAAATGATATGAAATGGAAGGTCAGTAAAACCTAGGAAAGTAGGGATTTTAAGAGAATTCTTTTAGATCTAAGAAAATCTTGAATATATCGATCTCATTAGGTTAGTTAATTATTATTTCTATACAATATCGACCTCTTGAGGTTTATTTTCTAGAGTTTTTTTAAAGATTAGAACTTATTATCCTCTTGAGATTTGTATTATTGATTATTCTTAATTTTTGTCGGTGAGGTTGGTTTTTAATTTTTCGAATTTGGTTTTCGTTTAATTTTTTTTTTCAAATTTGTAGAAAAAAAATTGCAGAAATAAATTTTTGCATAAAAATTTAAGATAAAATGTTATCTTTCTATTACCCACTCGCCAAATTAAATTGAATTAAAAGAGAATACAATTCAGCTACAACCCCTCAAAGAGCTTTCCGTAATCAACCAAACTACGTAGTGTCACTATCCAAGTGGCCATGATTTGCACCCACACTAATTTCCCCGGTGGACAAACAAACATGTCCCAAATAACTACTCATTTGCATCAGTAATACAAAGATATAAGAATTCTAAAGACAATAGTAGAAACATTGAATAATTAAAATACAACTCTGAGGACAGGTCCAACTCATACGCTACTTTACAAACTCTTCCCGTGATCCGGTAGGGACCAACATAGTCACTGAGATACCTTTAGAAATACCCAATCGTCCACCTCAAACTCCAAATCTCTCCTTATATCCGCATATGACTTTTGACAACTCTGAGTGATTTTTAACCGGTCCCTTATCAACTGAACCTTTACCATAGCCTCATGAACCGAATCAGGCCCTATCACAGCTGCCTCACCAACCTCAAACAATCCAATGGGCAATCTACACCTTCATCCATAAAGATCCTCGAACGGCGCCATCTAGATGCTAGAGTGATAGCTATTATTGTATGCAAACTCGATCAAGGGAAAATGATCATCCCAGCTACCTTTGAAATCCATCACACATGCTCTCAACATGTCCTCGAGAGTATGGATTATATGTTCGGCTTGGCCACCCATTTGCGGATGAAAGGCTATGCTGAACTTAACTTGAGTCCCAAGCCCCTTCTTAAAAGACCGCCAGAACTGGGAGGTAAATTGAGTACCTCGATCTAAAATAATAGACAAGTGCACTCCATGAAGTCGATCCAACTCCCAAATATACAATTTGGTATAATCATCTGCTGAATCTGTGGTTTTCACTGGCAGGGGCCACCTTGGTCAACCTGTCAACCACCACCCAAATGGAGTCATATTGCCGGTGTGTACGGGGCAACCCAGTTATGAAGTCCATATTGATTTCTTCCCACTTCCAAGTAGNGTCCATATTGATTTCTTCCCACTTCCAAGTAGGAAGACTAATATCCTGAAGTAAGCCTCCCATCCTTTGGTGCTCGACCTTCACTTGCTGACAGTTCGGGCACCTGGCTACGAATTCTGCAATATCCCTCTTCATGTCGTTCCACCAATATATTTCCCGCAAATCACAATACATCTTGGTGGCACCCAGATGGATAGAGTACCTAGATCCATGTGCCTCATGCAATATCCGGACCCTCAATTCATTTACATCTGGAACACAGAGACAACCATGGTACCGCAACACACCATCTCCCCTATGGGAGAAAACCCCACCTTCTGACTCCGGACGGCTTCTTTCAGCTTTACCAACATCGAATCCTCATCTTTTCTAGCCTTTAGATCAGTCACCAAGGACGATTCAGATCCTTTTTGCACAACAACACCGCCATCGATTGAGTCGACCAATATAACTGCCAACCTTGCAAGTCGATGGACATATTTCACCAACTCTTTCTTTCCCTCAACCACGTGGGACACACTCTTCATAGAGAGCCTACTATGTGCGTCCGCTACCAGATTAGCCTTACCCGGGTGGTAAAGAACACTCATATCGTAGTACTTAAGTAGCTCCAACCACCTCCTTTGTCGTAGATTGAGATCTTTCTGCGTAAACACATAATGCAAGATCTTTTGGTCCGTAAATACATCCACGTTAACACCATACAAATAATTCCTCCATATCTTCAATGCAAACACCACCGCGGCCAACTCACGATTATGGGTTGGGTAATTCTTCTCATGGAGTTTCAACTTTCTTGAGGCATATGCTATCACTTTCCCATGCTGCATCAACACACACCCAAGTTCGATTCTCGAAGAATCACAATATACTACAAAACCATCGGTACCCTTGGGTAGGGTCAACACTGGTGCTGAAGTGAGTCGAGTCTTCAACTCTTGGAAGCTTTTCTCGCAAGCCTCCGACCATTGGAACTTTACCTTCTTTTTAATCAACCTGGTCAATGGTGCTGTAATTGATGAAAAAGCCTCCATAAACCTCTGATAGTAGCCTTCTAGGCCCATGAAATTTCGAATTTCTGAAGGATTCACCGATCTGGGCCAATTCTTTGCCGCTTCAATCTTTTGAGAATCTACTTTTATGCCCTTACTCGATACCACATGGACTAAGAATGCCACATAGTCCAACCAAAATTCACACTTGCTGAACTTTGCGTACAACTGACGATCCTTGGGGATTTGAAGCACTATTCTCAAGTGAGCAGCATGCTTCTCCTTGCTCCAAGAGTATATAAGGATATTATCGATGAACACGATCACGAACGTGTTTAGATATTGCTTGAATACCCTATTCATCAAGTCCATGAAATCTATAGGGGAATTGGTTGGTCCAAAGGACATAACAACAAATTCATTGTGACCATACTGAGTCCTGAAAGCGGTTTTCAGGATGTCACTCTCCCGAACCCTGAGCTGGTGATACCTGGACCTGAGATCTATCTTTGAGAAACATCTTGCGCCCTGAAGCTGGTAAAAAAATTCATCGTTCCTGGTAAGGGGTACCTATTCTTGACAGTGACCTTGTTCAATTACCGGTAATCAATACACATGTGAAAGGAACCATCCTTCTTTCAGACAAATAACAACGGTGCACCCCATGGAGACATGCTTGGCCTAATAAATTCCTTATCTAACAAGTCTTTTAATTGATTCCTCAAATCCTTTAGCTCGGCTGGATCCATCTTGTAGGGAGGAATAGAGGTAGGCTGTGTATCGGGTAAGAGATCAATACCGAAAGCAATTTCCCTCTCAGGAGGAACACCTAAAAAATCATTGGGAAAAACCTTTGGAGACTCACACACTACAAGAACTGACTGGATAGTCAGGGTCTCGGACTCAACATTCTTAACCCTAACTAGGTGATACATGCAACCCTTAGAAATCATTTTCCTATCCTTAAGATATGAAATAAACCGACCGGCTCGTACAGCTGAATTTCCTTTCCACTCCAAAACTAACTCACCTGGAAACCGGAATTCCACCGCACAGGTCCTACAATTTATCGAAGCATAACATGAAAACAACCAATCCATACTTAAAATGATGTCAAAGTCAGTTATAGCTAACTCTACTAAGTGTGCGGAGGTGATCTTATGCAATACTCTAATGGGTAACCTCTATACCCCCGCCTAGCTACAACTGAATCACCAACTAGAGTAGAGACTGAGAACGGTTCTGACAGAATTTCAGGGCTAACCGCAAAACTACTAGCAATACAGGGAGTCACAAAAGAAAAAGTAGCACTTGGATGTAAAAAGGCATAAGCATCAATATGGAAGATTTGCAACATACTAGTGATGACATCTGATGAAGCCTCCTAGTCCTGGCGGGGCACTAAAGCATAAAACCTGTTTTGGCGCTCACCGTCTGCTGAACTAGTAGAGGCACCCTGCTGAGGGGGACGTGCTGCTGGAGTGGCAGAACTGACTACTGTCACACAAGCCCCACCGACCCCTGATCTGGCTAAGGCACAATCCCTATGTTTAGAGAATGAGCAGACATGGAACGATTAATTTTGATTTCTTGTTATTGTGGAATTCGTCATAAAGATGGACCGCCCTTACGCGGTCAATGAACTCACTACACCCGAAACACGCATCTGAGCCAACTAAGCACCTCTTGGTTATTCTTGTTGTACTTCGCACAAGTTGGAAAAGTGTGCTCCACCTGCATGATACCCTAATCCCTTGAGCCTAAAGCCCTGCTCCTCTGATCTCCTCTAAACCCAGATGGCGTGTTGGCCGATGATGGAGTCTGAGAGATAGACCTGTTCAGGGACTAATGACACTGCCCACCCCCTGACTTGACTTCAGAATTCCCATAACTGTCGGTCCTGGCCCTCTTGGACTACCTCTGCCTCCGGTATACCGAATCCATCTGCTGAGCATGCAACATGATGCGGGAAAATTTGATATCCCGATGTAGCATGGTGATCCTACAATCCTTGTCCAAATAATCCGCTACCCCATGCACAAAACGACTCACTCGAGCCCTCTGGTCTGCCACCAACTCTAGATCATACTTAGATAATCTAGTGAAATCTAATGTGTACTCATGAACGGACATGTTACCTTGCTTCAAATTAACAAACTCGACCTCCTTGAGCTCCCTCATTTCCCGAGTGAAGAACTGATCCAAAAATGCCGTGTGGAACTCTTCCCATCCTATCGAGCCTACACCCACTGCCCAGGAATCTCTCCACTACTTGAACTATATGTGAGCCACCCCCTTTAGCTGATAGGGAGGTCAAGTCAACACACTCCCCATTGTTCACCCCCATAACCTGGGTGATATTCAGAATCTCCTCAATGAAATCGTGTGGATCCTTGTTCATCTTCGTCCCCGTGAACTCTAGAGGGCTCCTCCTTAAGAAATTCATCACCCTAGATGCTGCCGCATTCGCATTCTGAGGGTAATGCGCCACTATCTCATTTTGGACTTGGGCCGTCATGGCCTATGCCAGCATCTGAATCGCTACCCTAAACTCAACGTGGGCACTGGCTCTAGTGCGTGCTCTTCGTGAATTGTGGGGCTGGATGACGCTCCTCGCCATTGGCACCCTCATGATCATTACTGTTACCATTTATTTTGGTGTTCACCCGACGTGGAGGTGTGATCCTACAAACGCGAATAACATGAATTAGAAGGGTAGAGGACTTTTCATCGCATGACATAGATCATGAAAGAAGGAAACATTTCCTAAACGTCTCGTAGCCTCTATTTCATAAGTGTGGTGTGATTCACACCCATGAAAAAGAATCTACTTAATGCGGCTTTCAGACCCATAGGACACTTCAAAACCTATGGCTCTGATACCAAGTTTGTCACAACCCGAACATAATTCGGATTGTAACACGGGACAAGAAGCCTCGAAAGACCCCAGATGACCCATGGATTGAGAATACATCTAATTCATTCACATAAGTGTAAGACTTAAATAAGAAAATGTAAATATGTCATAATAACAAAGAAAAGACAATACATGATCCATAAATGACAGTTGAATACATCTTATAGTTTAAAAAGCCTCTATCATGAATGACGGGTTAATGGGACAACACCCCAACTAACCCTACGATACTGAAATTGAAAGAGAAACAATAGAGTCCGAACATATGGCTCTCGGAACATGAGGACTCACCAATTAAGCTGATAGAGAACTCTGAAGAGCTACTGAGGAGGGTGAACCTGAGAGTCGGGTCATGTATAACTAAACGATACAACATAGGAAGTATGCGGTCAGTACGTGGAATATACATAGTATTCAAGTTAAGTAAAACGTACATTTCAAACCTAAAAAACTCATAAATGATTGTAAGAGTAGGACATCATTCTTGTATCATTGATCATCATATCATGTCATAAGACCCAAAATTTTTAAAACAGTCATAATGTAAATATAATCAAAATCATAAGGAGAGAGCTTTACTTATCATGACTTAATCCAAAATACATAATCATGACAAGCATAAATAATGAGGAACAGCGGGAGATTCCCTTAACCGACTACCCCATATGAGCACACATGAAGCCCAGCTTGTTACCCTAGTCGGAAGGATGTTCGTACCTTGCCAAGGATAGAACCATGATAGTGTGATATCAACATGAAAAGGGCCATTTGGGCCGGGGACAGTCACATAGGAGATCCCAACATACCAACGGTGGCACAAAGTTTATAAGGTCCGGGGCAGAACCTAGGGCCCGAATCCACTCGGTGTTCGATACTACTCCCAAAACATATATAGTTCTCATAGTATAACTTGCATGAGTTCATGGGCTAGTTAAATCATGATAATTATAAACATGCTTTTATACACGTGAACTATCCATGAAATAAGGCCCGTGAGTCGGCCAAAACATGATTCGTGATTCAAAAGTTCATACATACTTGTATATCATGCATATAGCTTGAAATTCATAAAATCATGATGGTTAATATCATAAATCCATAATTTGAATCATAATTCATAATAGACTTGTAAATATCATCAATGGAAATAGTAGATCATAAATCGATTTGTCATGGGTCAATAATAATTAGGCTAACTTCAATAGAAATAATGATATCGATAATATTATAGATAATTTAAATCATAAAGTTTATCAAAACCCATTAGAATGTAATAAGATTAAAAAATCACAAAGCCATTAGAAATAATTAGATTTTTTATATAAATCTACTTCAAAACCCCATAAGCTTTTGATAGAATTTTCATAAAATCATAGAGAATTGGCATGGGTGAGGAAGGAAACACCCTGACACGCCCCAAAACTGGGGTAGGGCGCAACTGACACTCAATTCATGATTGATCGAGAAGCCGGCTATATGGCATCTGTAACTATAACACTGAGGCTATCCAGGCCACCTATCCTAATCAACTAAAGAATAAACTGAACCAATAAGGTCTCAACAATACGGGGTAAACATTCGAAATGCAACCAAGGCAATTAGTGTGCTAAACCAAACAACAATAAGCCAACGAGGCCACAAACTGAATAACACCATACACACTAAGTCCATAAAGCCTCTAAAGAGTAAACTTACTGATGGTCGGAACAAGACTCCGACCTACCCATAACCGTATCTCAAAACTCAAGCATAAATAACTAGGCCCTAGTTCCAGGAAGAAAGGACCATACCAACCATCTGTTGATCTCACGCACTGCTACTCAAATGGCCATCCTAACCTCTACCTGCACCTGCGGCACGAACGCAGGTCCCCAAGAAAGGGGACGTCAGTACGAATGAAATGTATTGGTATGTAAGGCTGAAACTGTAACCATGAGATAACAATCCTGTAAT
>JACEIK010001982.1:225126-236327 GCA_018107945.1 Datura stramonium
CTTGCCGGTCACGTAGATGTTCAGTGTTCTTTATATTGAGTTAGAGGTAACTAGACAGCATGGTGGCCTTGTCGGCCCGCATAGGTTCCCCTTTATGATTATGTCTCTGGTTAGCTGATGTTGCAGGACAAGTGGCTATAGGCCCAGTCGGCCTGAGGCTGTATTTATAGCCGTTATATAGCCCGTTGATTCCAGGAATCTGAAATAGAGCCAGCCAGGCACCAGATGTGCTTAGGCTCACGAAGTTTAGCAGTCCAGGTCCTACTAGGGCACCAGGTGCCAGTCATACCCCCCAGGGCGGGGCGTGACATGAACCATGGTATGCTGACATTAAAAGGTATCTAAAGAATGGGAGCTATCCTGAGCATGCTACAAACGTCCAAAAACTCACAGTTCGGAGGTTAGCCAACCAATTTTTCTTAAACAGAGAAATCCTTTATAGGTGGACCCCGGATTTGGGATTGCAAAGATGTGTGGATGCTAAGGAGGCAACAAATTTGATTGAGGAAGTCCACACTAGAACTTGTGGTCCTCACATAAACGGTTTTGCATTGGCGAAGAATATTTTGAGAGATGGCTACTTCTGGTTGACTATGTAGATGGATTGTATCAAGTACGTGCAAAGGTGTCATCAGTGTCAAACCCACGTAGATGCGATTCGAGCTCCTCCCAACGAACTTCATGCCACAAGATCACCTTGGCCATTCGCAGCTTGGGGAATGGATGTAATTAGGCCCATCGAGCCTGCAACGTATAATGGACATAGATTCATTTTGGTTTCGATCGACTACTTCACTAAATGATTTGAAGCTACTTCTCACAAGTCTGTCACAAAGAAGGTGGTGACAGAGTTTGTTCGCGACCATCCTATTTTCCGATTTGGGGTATCTGAGTCGATCATTACTGATAATGGTGCTAATCTAAATACTGACTTGATGAGAACGACATGTGAAAACTTCAAGATCAAGCACCGTAATTCTACTACGTATAGGCCACAGATGAATGGAGTCGTGGAAGCTGTAAACAAGAACATCAAGAGGATATTGCGCAAGATGATTGATAACTACAAACACTGGCATGAGAAACTGCCCTTTGCTTTGTTGGGATATCGTACCACTCTCCGGACGTCTACTAGAGCCACACATTATATGCTAGTATATGGAAATGAGGCAGTGGTACCAGTTGAGGTTGAAATTCCTTCCTTGAGGATCATTAAAGAAGCAGATTAAGCAATGCAGAATAGGTGCAAAGTAGATTTGAGCAACTAGCACTCATTGATGGGAAAAGGATAAATGCAGTATGTCATGGTCACCTTTATCAGAACAGGATGACTAAGGCCTTTAATAAGAAAGTTCGACCAAGGCTCTTCACGCCTGGGTAGTTGGTTTTAAAGCGGATTTTCCCACACCAAGAGGAAGCTAAAGGCAAGTTCTGGCCTAACCGACAAGGTCCTTACATGGTTCACCGAGTGCTAACAGGAGGAGCACTTATCCTAGCAGAGATGGGTGGTGAAATCTGGCCAAATCTATCAACTCAGACGTTGTTAAGAGATACTACATTTAGATTGGGAATTTACTTTTTGCTCTTCCTTGTAACCTGAATTACGTTGGACCTGATTCCTATTTAAGAGGGATACGTAGGCGTCCCTTTGGGACTCGGTCTATATCTTTATAAAATTTTCTTCTCCCCTTTCGTTAAAAAGGTCTCGGTGATTCTATCATATTTTCTCTGGTAATTTGGTTAACGAGCTGCAAACTGGGGCATAATTTTTTAGGGGACCTCAAAAATTCGCAACTCTATGTCATTTGCAAAGGATCTGATGTCATGTTCTACACTAGGGCAGAAATTTTGAGAAGGATCTCAAAATTTCGTCAAGGTTAAGTCAAGACAAAGGTTCGATTTACAAAAGGACGTTGTATGGTTTTAAAACATGCCATGGCCCGTGATTTAACTCAAGTTTTTTTAGATGTTCCAAACTTACTTTACTTTTACTTTTACTAAATTATTTTTAAAAAAATTGCCTTTTTATTATTTAAACATTAAGCCCGAGTGTATACCTGGGCGGAGTTCAACAACAGTTGTCTAGCAGAAATGAGGAAGTTACAGGACAGACAGACGGATCAACCTCCCCTTTACAAACTAATAATTTTTCTTTGAGTGCAGAAATAACGAAAAAGCAAAAGGCAGAGATGGAGAACATCTTGTCGCAAGGCGACATATAGATAAGTCATTCTATCCTTATGCCCCTATTTATTCCATCATCTGAGCCAATATTCGCATTTTAAACTTTTGTATGCATTTTCGAGCCAGCAATATACATGTTACATGCATTCTAGAGCCCGTGATATACATTTTGATATACGCATCTGAGCCCGTTTTTTCATATTGAGTCTGTATTTGCATATTGAGCCCGTCGTATGCATTTGAGCCTTATTTGCATATTAAGCCCGTCGTATGCATTTGAGCCCTTATTTGCATATTTATCCCGGCGTATGCATTTAAGCCCGTGATATACATTTTGATATACACATCTGAGCCCGTATTTGCATTTCCAGCCCGTGATATACATTTTGATGTATGCATCTGAGCCCGTGATATACATTTTGATATATGCATCCGAACCCGTATTTGCATATTGATCCCTTGATATACATGATATATGCATTTTGATATACAGTTGAGCGCATTTTGCATGATTGAGTCCGTTATTTACATTTAAGTCCATTATTTACATTTCGAGCCGTTTATGCATTTGATCCCGTTATTGCATTTTGAGCCCTATGAATTATTTGCATTGAGCCTGAATAAACCAGAGCTATCAATTGAGTTATTGAGGCTCTCGAATAAGTTACTTTCTTTGAATTAGCATTCTTCCACTCATCCGAAGGCATCATGGTCTAAAGGCATCGTTTCATGGCCTTTGGACATCATGTCATGGCCTGAGGATTTACTTTTTCGCTTATCATGATCCTAAGGCGTCATAGTCCAAAGGCGTCATTTTTTCATGGCATGCGGACATCATGTCATGGCCTAGAGAATTTATTTTATACTTATCATGCTCCTAAGGAGTCATAGTCTAAAGGCATCATTTTCATGGCCTACAAACATCATTTCATGTCCTGCAAACATCATTTCACTCCCTCACCATAGCGCCGCCTCCCTCTTCCCTATCTCTTCTCTCCTATTTTCTCCCATGTCAATGACTGTCGCACCAACCACCGCTAGCAGCCGCCGCTCTCCTCACCAAAACCATCGCCCATCTCCCTCCTTTCGGCGCCTCCCTCTTCTTCCCTCTCACTGCGCCGAACCACCATTACCACCGGACCTGTGTACCACCTAAACACCCTAGCCGTCTCTCCCCTTCTCTTGTCCCCTCCTTGAACCCCGCCGGGAAACCACCCGAGCAACCTCCGGCGACCTCACTACTCCGAGACAGCCACCAGATCTCCCTCCATCTCTCTCTCCCCCACCACCTCTTCTCCCTCTCACCCTCCTCCACATCGAAACAGCAGCCACCGGCGAAGCCTCACCCTCATCTCATCATTTCTTCTCCCACCATCGCCGCAACACCAACAACTTTAGATTCTGATCAAAACACCACCCCTCTTCTCTTCCCGATTTCCCCTCTCACTACGTCGACGAGCTCAGAAAATTTTCTTCTACCATAAAAAAATAGATCTATCTGTGTTGGGTTCATGGATGTTGAAGTTTTTCTTTTCTTTCCCGTTTTGTCCTCACCTGTGTCGTGTCAGATCTGACAATTAATTGCGTATGCTGATAACTGCCTATCTGACACTGTCCAATAATTATTTGTGTTTTAAAATATCATGAAAGTCTTAAAAAATTCATATGATTTCTATATTTTTATGCCCTAAATAATGTGTTAATATGTTACTTATGATAAGTCATTACTTATGTCTGAGAATCACTGCCTAGTTGGCTCGAAGTATTTTGTTATCTTTGTGCTTTCATTTCTGTGGAATCACGCATATGTGTGCATAATATATGCTATTGAGCGAGCCCCTGTTTGAACAAATTCATTGCCTCTGCTTTATTTGTTTTGTTTTTGCGGGTTGAGTGAGATCAAAGAATTCTATGAATTCCTAGTGATGATTCATTCTAATTGTGTGATTGATTTTTTTAATGGATTGTCTGAAACTCTGTTTTTATCAAAATCAGTGATAACATTGTTTTTTGATTGTTTAGACAGATTCTAATTAATCTATATGGTTGTGTAGGATTTTTTTTTATATAGAATAATTTTATATTCACTAATTTGTGGAAAATTCCTTCCGATTCAATTTTTAATTCACTGATTTGTGGAAAATTCCTTCCGATTCAATTTTTGATTCACTGATTTGTGGAAAATTTCTCACTTAATCAAGTCAGTTGTTCCATACATATATAATTATGGCAACGCATTGATTATTTACTTATTTAGTTATTTATTCAGTTGTATATCGAGTGACAGTTTGTCAATTTGTCTCATTTTAAGATAAAACTGCCCTCCACGATTCTTTCCCTAGTCAATTTAGTGTTTGTCAAATATGGTAACATTAGATTAGTGCCCATGCATTTTATTTAACTATTTTATTTGATTGTGAGATTTACACTCATTTGATTTAAATTACTTCCTTTAGAATAGATTATTATAATTCAACATTAATTTCTGACCTATTTATTGATAGTCTCTTAAAATAATTTTAAAAAAGTTCTCGTACCACATGTTTGACCAATTCCTTCCTTCTTTTAATTATGGTAAACGGATTTTTTTATTTTCCTAATTTAATTTTAGTAAATCAATTGATTTATTTGCATATGGTAAATTCTTAGAAATTGATTTAATATTCCCTTTTCCTTTTATTGCTTTCTGACTCCTACTATAAAATCAGCCATCCACTTTTCTTTGGAGGGAATTCAAACATTGTTAGAAACCCGAAAATATACTTCGCTTTGAAATCTTTTCTCTCCCTCTAATTTCCTCCTCCCGCCTCAATACGAGCACTGTTCGAAATTCGTGAGATTCTTGTGATCTTGACGTATTGAGGTTTGGGGTCTAATCCATCTAAAATCTCTTTGAAAATGCTGCTAATTGCTCCCTGTTTATTTGAAATTGCGATCGTACATTCATCGCTAACTGGTTAGTCTATTCTAATACCTTGTTTATTTCTCTACCAATGTGCATTTTGTGATTATATACGTCTGGAAATTAGTCTAATGTGTTCATGCTCGATGAAGTAATTAAAATTAAGTGTATTTATTTATACGTGTATAGTTGCAGCTTTATTTTCTTAACAAGATTTTCTTGAACGGAGATGAAGAGTCACTGGGCACGAGGGGTTGTAAATTAGTTTTTTTTTACTTATTATGTATGGTGATGTATTTATTTATTTTCGTCAGCATGTAACAATGTAATAAACATAAATGAATAGTGGAAAGGGGTTTATGGGGGTGGGGATTTGTATGTTTGTTTTTCTTTACTTTTTCTAACTGCTAATTTCACCTAGAGATCAGGCCATAGGAATTTCAATAACATTTGCAACATTAGACATTATGCTTATAGGATTTTATAATGCACGTAACATTAGGTATCATGTCTAAAGGATTTAGTAAGGTATGCAATGTTAGATATCATGCCTATAGAGTTAATATAAACATGATTTTTTTGTTGTTTTTGTTAGAAGCCATGCACATAGGAACTATAGCCGATTAGTTCGAAACATGTGCTAGCAAGTCAGCCTATAGAATTTATTTTCAGTAAATGCTGATCCTTTCAACTTCGAAGAAACAGATTACTTATTGAATTGTCTTGCTTACGTACTACACAGGTTCTGACACCTGAGCATTAATAACGTACCCATAGTATTAACCGATCATATTGATTTGTTTGAAATTACGCATATAGGAATTAATTAATGCAAACCCCTCTTATTAATTAGGCTAGGCCTATGTTTTGACATCCTAATCGCTTAGAAATGGTTTATGGATATGGTTCCCCTTAACGGCCTAAGATTTTTAGATCCAAATCCAAATTAGTTGTTCAATGCCTCTTGGACCTTAGGCTCGGGACGGGTAGGCAATTATTAGGATGTTAGTTTTCTTCACCTAGAAATGCTTTAGGGTTAATAATCAATCAACTAGGTAGGTAGACGGTATATGATAGTCTGTGCTCGCTGAATAATACGAGCAATTTAAATGGTTGCGAAGTATTATTTAAGTTGCATGGGGTGATCCCTTTATTTTAAAATAACCCCTCTTTTTATTGTAGAACTACGTCTGGCCTGATTCCCTTTAGGGATACGTAGACGCCTCTTTGAGTTTCGACCCCATATTTAAAAAATTTATTTATTTGTTTATCAAATTTTGTATTTAGTTGTTAATGTTTATTACAATCAATTTTTGTATTCGTAATTTGATGTATTTTTGGTCAACTTTTAGATCGAATTGTCAATTGTTGTAACTTTTGAAATAGGTAATAATAATAGTTTTGAAATACTTGTATCTCACTTTCTTTCTTATCACTTGTCTGTAAGTTTATTTATTTATTTATATTTTTCCAATCTAGTTTAATTTTTTTAAAATAACCTAAGAATTAAAATCAACTTTTGTTTGATCATTAATTAATTTCCCCCCACATATTAATGGATCCGGTCGGAAATCACATTTACGGACCTCGAAAGATGCCTAACACCTTTCTTTCAAGGTGATTTAAAGTTCTTGCCCAAACCTGGTGATGTAGGCTAATTTAAATGGACTTGTAGTAAAGAACGGTGCCCTAACACAGCTCAAATCGTTAGGTGGAGACTGTTCTTTTAAAATAACCCTTAAGAGTTGTCACATGTTGAACTCCGCTTTTTGTGAGAAAAATGGGGCGCGACAAATACATCTGGAAACTCGCTGACAACTGGAACTGACTGAATGGTTGGGGTCTCAGAGTTGGAATCCTTGACCCGAACCAGATGATATAGACATCCTTTGGAAATGAGTTTCTGGGCTGTAAGGTAGGAAATAAACCTACCCTTAGGCGCTGAATTGTTGCCCGACCATTCTAAAACTGGCTCATTAGAAAATTGAAATTTGACAACTCTAGTTCTGCAATCAATTGAGGCATAGAAAGGGTGTAATCAATCCATGCTGAGAATAAGGTCAATGTCGACCATGTCTAGCTCTACGAGATCAGCTGGAATTACTTTGTTCAGGATGGAAACTGGGCAATTTCTATACACCCGGCTAGCTCTAACTGACTCGCCAACTGGGTAGAGATTGAGAATGGTTCTGAGAGAACCTCTAGACTTATACTGAGTGAACTGCTATATATGGAGTTATGAACGAAAGAGTAGCTCCTGGATCTAAGAGGGCATATACGTCTAGATAGAAGAGACATAACATACCAATAACTACGTCAAGTGAGCTTTCCTGATCCTGACGAGAAGATAGAGTATAGAAACGATTTTGGCGCTGACCGCCATCTGTACCTGCTGCGTTAGCCTGTTGTGTTGGTCGACCTGCTGGATCTGATGATGTGTTAGATTGTGATCTCCCTCGCCCCGCTGACGGGCACTCCCTAAGCTTGTGTACAAGTTGTCCACACCCAAAGCAACCCTCTCGTCCCTGAAGGCATTCTCCTAGGTGATTCCTACCACACTTGGGACAAGCTGGATACTTGTTTCTGGCATTGAAACTCTGTGACTGAGAGCCAGATGCTCCGCCCCTCCGATCCCGGCGGGACCGAAAGGTTGCGGCGCTGGCTGAGCTGTGTGTTGGGGCTCTCTGTTGTTGCTGTTGCGGGCGGATGCTACTGCCAGATTTTTGATGGCCATAGTCTGAATGACCAGTTCTTGCCCTCTTGTTATTATGCTCCATATCTTTCAGCTTCTCTGCCTCAATCTGCTGGGCATAAACAATTAGGCTAGAGAGGTCCATCTCCTTGATCAGCATCGCGGTCCTACACTCTTTGAGGACTAGATTAGATACTCCATTAACGAACTTCAGCATATGAGCCCTTGGCTCGGCCACCATCTCTGGAGCATATTTGATAGTCTAGTAAACTCCAGAGCATACTCCTCCACTGTTCGGTTGCCCTGTGGTAGGTTCATAAACTCTGTCATCTTAGCCTCCCTCAGCTCCCGAGGGAAAAACCTATCCAGAAAAGCTGTGTGGAACTCCTCCCACTCCACCGTTCCTTCTCCCGCTGGCCGCCCCTCCTTCCACTGCTCATACCAAACCTGGGCTACCCTAGTTGATAGGCAGCCAGGTCAGCACTCTCGGAGGAGCTGATACCCATAATATGGGTAATCTTTCAAATCTCATCTATAAACCCTTGTGGGTCCTCTCCCACCTTCACCCCATGAAAATCTGGAGGGTTCATCTGGGTAAAATCCCGCACCCTAGCAGCAGCTGTAGGCCCATTTGTGTCTACTGGAACCACCTGTTGGTTCACCTGGTTGGTGACTGTTTGAGCTAGCAATTGAATGGCCGCCCTGAATTCGGCGGTGGATATAGATTAATCCTGAGGTGCTGTCGGAGCTGATGGGGCAGGTTTGTTGACATTAGCAGCCCTTCTTCCACGTCTGGGAGGTATAGTTCATCGAAACGAAACAAAGCACGAATTAGAAGGGCATTTTTGGAATTTGGACTTTAACGCATGATAAAGAATATGAACAAAAGGAAATTTTCCTAATGACATCTCGTATCCTCCTTGTCATAAGTGTGGTGCACTTCACACCCATGAAAAGGACTCTACTCGATGCGGCTTTCAGACATTCCGAGGATACTCTAAACCTAGGGCTCTGATACCAAGTTTGTCATGTCCCGAGCCTACACCCTAGGCGTAACACGGTACTTGAAGCCACAAGTGACCCCAAGTCAACCCCTAGTATATCAGTTACTAGAATTCTGAGTAAGCATGCACAATGGAACTTTGAAATAATATCATAAAATATTCATGAGAGGCAAGTCTGAAAACATAAAGTTCAAACAATAGAATAATACTGATATATCTGAAAACCATGTCTGTCTGAAAGCCATCTAATAGAGGAGTTGCTGGGATAAGCCCCCAGCTAAATCTAAGTCTAATTGAAACTAATACATGACTGAAAGAAGGAAAATAGTGCCCTCAGATGATGAGAACTCACACTTCAACTGCTACAACGAAGAATCTGAACTACGGCAACTAACAGTGTTGGGTCTGAGAACCTGCAACTGTATCATGAAATGATACAGCATAAAAGTATGTGTCAGTACTTTGAATGTACTAAGTAAGGGGGAGAAGCATAACTGAAAATAAAGTCTGAGCTGAAATGACACGCAATGAAGAATAGGTAAGCTGAACTGAACTATTGATATAATTTGAAATGGTCAAGATGACCCAGTCTGATGGTCAAGGACGTGCCCTAAGTATGAAACCCTGAGGCTAAGATATTGAACTGAACTGAGTTAAACTGAGGACTAGAACTGAGCTGAGCTGCTTATTTTGTAACTGGACTAGACTGACTTGTGGGAGAGTCTATAACCTATATATAACCACGTGATCTATACTTGGAGTCCGATGTATACATCTCACCGATAGGACCCAATATACCTTGTCAGGGTATAAAGGCATGAACTGAGTGATCACAAAAGTCTGGGGCCAATCAAGCCAAGTAATACTGTAACCTACGCTTGCAACGTAGTTCTAGGAACCTGGGTGCGCTGGAACCCCCGCCCCCTTGGTGCTAAGTTCTACTCCAACTGAAAAACCTAAACTGAACTACTAAGATGATAGCTTGAAACTAAGGTCCAAGACTAGTCAGGTACGTATAACTGCATGTGCCCTGAGAGTCTTATCAGATCAGATTCTGAAATTGGGTTCTAGACTGGTCAGAGCTGCTTATTTGGAAGCGTCGTGACCATCTAAGAACAAGTTGTAACTGAATTGGGGTCCTAGGGCTGGTTAGAGCTATATACTAGAATGTCATGACCGCCTAATGGACCAAAAACTGTAAATCTGAGTCTGGTTTTGATAACTGAGAGACACCACTAATACCTCGAAATAAGACTAAAGTCAAACTGATTAGTTGACAATTTTTTGAATATCACTGAGGATTCTAGCACTCTAACTGAGAATAAACTGATATGATTCTAGAGAGATTCTAGTTCTAACTGGTCTGGACTACTAGCAGCTAATAGAGAATTCAACTTATTCCATCAGTACGGTAATTTCATAATATAGAGGTATTTCAAGAATTATAGAAATTTCATTCAACAAACCAAAGTCATTCTGATTCATGAGATATTTACCCAACCTATATGTATAGCAAGAAATTCTAGGAATTCAGCCCAAACCATTCTTTATTCACTAGAGGGAATTTAACAAAAAAAAAATTTACTCGAGAAATTAGGGCTTAAATTCACTTTTTGTATGAACACTGATAATTTGATAAGGAATTCATGGGGATCACATCAACAATATACATGAACATCGTTCTAAGTAAAATCAATGAAAATAAAACATGAATCCTCTTCATATTCAAAAGCTCAGGGCTTAAAACTGATAGAAGAAATTGAGGAGGAGTTTGGGGACACAAGAGAAGAACAATCCCCTTGCTAAAACCCCACATACCTACTGAAGAAACCTAGAGAATTTTCTTGAGAATCTAAGAGAAAAGTTCAGCCCTAGCCCTTGCTCTGAAATACTTTGAGAGAGAATTCTATGATGTTTCTCTGAGGGTTAACGTGAGAATGAGGGGAGGAACCATCCAAACCCTCTAATAAGTCTAAAATTAGGTCCAAAACGACATAGTTTAAAACTTAGGTGAATAGGAATTTACTAAATAGTCCTTAGAAGTTCGCTGGAAAAAACTGTCAGGTGCCCCTAACGGGTGACTTAACGAGCCGTGGTGACTGACCACGACTCGTGGTCACTCCCATCAGGTACACTGCTTGGGATCCTTAGTAGATCACCACGAGGGACCCAATGAGATTCTTACACCCTGTTAGATTTCCAGCATCTAGTTGGCCTATTCGCACGTTGGTTAAGCGTTTTTGATAGCCATACGTGCTAGAAAAAAAGCCCGGGAAAAGATCGGACGAAAATCCTGTCGAACCACCGCGGGAGGTGCCAAGGTAGAGCCCCTCCGCGATGGCGCCGTGTCACGGAGGCGGGGCCTCCGCGTTGGCTCCGTGACACGTTGGGCCTGTCCAGGCCCAAGTATATAAAGCCC
>JACEIK010001983.1:0-125701 GCA_018107945.1 Datura stramonium
TTGTATTAATAATATTCATCTATAAGATATAAAAATTATTTGATCATTCAAAATTCTAAGTCTAAACTTGAAATAATACATGTTAAACGATAAAAATAATGAAAAAGTTAGAAGTATTTATAAATTACATAAATATTAATAAAAATTATATACATACTATTATTGGTTTGGTGTGACTTTTTTAGTCAAAATAAAATGAAACCAATTATGGTTGAATTTTTTTCCAACACTGAACCAAATCACTCATCAAGTTTTTTTTCTCGATTTGACTCGAACCATCGAGTTACTGCGGTTTACCAATTTTCTTTCTACACCCCTAGTGTTAGCAATTAAAATGCTTATGTAAGTTGAGGTCATATGAGTAACAAAAACCAAACGTGGATATTAGGAGGTGCCGAAAGTGATTCCAGTCCTTAGAGCCTAATTTTGTCGCTCCTCAACTAAGATGAAACTCTATGAGGGAAATTGGAAGTAAAGACACATGGCATCACCGAAAGGTCCTGAACGGGGTCCGAGACCGCGAGGACTAGGGACCTTGGAGATCAACTTTCACCAAGATAGAAATGATGGAGTTATCATCTTGTACAGGATAAGGATTGGGGAATCGTTGCCCCTAGTTACGTGGGTAGAATACAAATGGGGGACAAAAGTGTTAGAAAGCCAAGTGCATGGACGAGCTCGTACGGATCTAAGCCAGAAAGGAATATTAGCTGGCACATTCCAAAGGCTTGGACGCATGACGCAAGAATACAAGATATAGTACTTTAAGGCTTTAATAGCGTTCCTTTATTGGCTGAGGTCTTAATTCCGTAGCTTATAAATAGTCGGCCCTCTTCTCTTGTAATAGAATTCGGACTCTATTCTCTTTCAAGAAAATATATTGGAAATACACTATTTTATTGATCTCCAAAAAATTTTCTTTACACTATCTTTAAAAGAGGGAGAGTTTTAGGTATCTTGAGTCTATTATTCAAAAAAATAGGGAGATTAACGAGGATGTCACCCAATGTATTAGTGCAGGGTGGATAAAATGGAGACTCGCTTTTGGAGTCCTGTGTCATAAGAAGGTACCATCAAAACTTAAAGAAAAGTTCTACAGAGTGGTGGTTAGATCAACTATGTTGTATGGGGCGGAGTGTTGACCTGTCAGAAACTCTCTTGTTCAAAGGATGAAAGTTTCAAAAATGGGGATGTTGTGATGGATATGTAGGAATACTAGGAGAGATAGGATTTAGAATAAATATATTAGGGGCATGGTAGGAGTAGCTTCAGTGGAGAATAAGATGTCGGACGCGAGGTTGGGATAGTTCATTCATATAAAAAGGAGATGTCCGGATGCCCCAGTACGGAGGTATGAGAAATTCTCGATGGATGATTTTCAAGAGAGGTAGAGGTAGGTCAAAGAAGCGATGGGGAAAGGTGATTAGAAATAACATGACATACTTTCAACTTACCGAGGATATGATCCTAAATAGGAGGTTGTGGTGGACACAGATCAAGGAAATAGGTTAGTAGGGAGTAGAGCGTTGTTTATCTAATTTGTCATACTAGTAGTCATAGTAATATTATACGTAGTATCTTTCCCTTAGATTTTTGGTACCTATTGTTTTTGTATTTTGTTATTTCTTTTACTTTAGTTAGTGTTTGATATGTTGTGTTTCGATCGCTTCTTCCTTTTTTGGATTGCTTTAACTTGTTTATCATTGAATCGAGGGTCTATCGAAAATGACATCTCTACTTGTGAATAGGAGTAAGGTCTGCGTAGACTTTACTTTTCCCAGACCTACTTATTTTGGGACTACACTGGGTAAGTTGTTTTGTTGTACTGTCTTAATCTATTTAAGTTATCTGACATAGCTAGTCTTGAGCCAGAGGCTAAGAGTTCAGGCACGCTCGCAGTTGCTTAAGATACACCTAGATTTGTTTTCTTTATTTCATCTCACTTGTTTATGTTGTGCTCTAGTTATTTTCATCATATATTACTTATCAAACGCTAGAAATACAATCTAAAATTGAGTTGAATCATAATGTGTGTTCTTAATCCCCTATAAATTCAACTGTACTGATTTCAGGTAAATTGTTTGATGCCCAACGTTGGGTCAGAGCAACTATATGGGTTTAATTTTGTTTTTCTCGCTAGCTTGGTTGTGTCTTACTTCGCAGGCAATAGGTAATGGCTAAGAAGACCAAGTTGTGTTTGCCAAAGCCAAGGGGATCAAGGTCCTAATTTCAAGGGAAGAGAGGATGTTGTCCAGCCACAAGAAGAGGCCCTGTGAGGACCAGAGTCCTACCAACGGAGATGTGGTCATCGAAGAACGGGACATAGACCAACTGGAGAGCCCGTATAATAGCGCTCTAGTAATATCTTTATGCATTGATAACTGTAATGTAAAGTGTGTGTTGATTGATCCAGGAGGCTCGACAATATTATGCATGAGCGAGTCCTCAACCAGATGGAATCAACAACCCCCATGACCCTGTTGCAAAGATGCTTGATAGTTTCAATTTGGCCAATGAGACAACAAGGGGAGAAATCACACTGTCGACCAGCGGCGAGAGGGTGGAGAGGGCCATTCCTTTCAAGATCCTTGATGGAGAAATGGGCTACAATGTATCCTGTAAGGACGTGGATCTATGCTATAAGGGTCGTACCTTCAACCTATAATTAGGTGCTCAAGTTCCCCACCCCGAACGGGATAAGGTAGATCAGGGGGTACAAGAGGGGTAGCTTGGGAATTGAATGTCGTCTCACCAGTAGGAAGTATGACATTCGAGAAAAAGAAATTAGAAAAACTAGAGTCCAACCTTCGAAGTGAAGTAGGAGAAAGGCTGTCAAAAGCAACATGAATGATTAAGGGGTGGTATGATATGCCAAGATCTTGTTACATTCGGATGAGCAAGATGTAACTAAATCAATAGAGGAGGAGCTTATACAAGCCACCCCTTTTTACCAGGTTCCCTCGAAAGGAAGACCTGAGCACGGGACTATATCCTGAGCTTAGAGAAGCATATATTGATTTTCTTAAAGATAATGCTGATTGTTTTTCTTAGGCCTATCTTGACATTACATGCATCCACTCTGAGGTAGTGATGAACAAGCTGGGGATAGATCCCAATTTTCCCCCAGTAACACAGAAGAGGCGCCCCATCTTGGAAGACAAGAACAAGTTTTCCAAATAATGAGTAACACATCTTTTAAATATCAAATCTATCCAAGAGGTGAGATATCCGAAGTGGTTGGCAAACGTAGTAGTAGTTCCAAAAAAGCCAGGCAAATTTAGAATGTGTATTGACTTTAAATATTTAAATAAAGTGTGTCCTAAAGACACTTTCCCTATGCCAAACATTGATCATATGGTCGATGACATGGTCGGGCATGATACCATGAGTTTCCTCGATGCATACTCTGGGTACAACTAGATGCAGATAGACCCAGAGGAACAAGAGAATACCTCATTTTTCACTAACCATGATACATATTGTTACTGTATGATGTCCTTTGGCTTAAGAAATGCAGGAGCAGCGTACTAACGATTGGTAAATCAAATGTTCAAGAGAAAATCAAGAAGACCATGGAAGTCTATATAGACGACATGTTTGTCAAATCATGAAAAAATGAAGATAACTTAACTCACCACCAAGAGGCCTTCGATATTCTGAGAAAACATAACATGAAGTTGCACCTAGAAAAGTATGCTTTTGGGGTAGGATGTAGAAAGTTCTTGGGTTTCCTTGTATCAAGTAGGAGAATCGAAGTAAACCTGAATAAAATCAAAGCAATTGAGGAAATACCGAATATTCTCGATGGAATAAAGGTCGTGCAAAGGATTACTAGGTGAGTGGCCACCCTAGCCATTTTATTTTGAGGTCTTCAGAAATTCCACCATTTCTTTTCACTCCTAAAGAAAAAGATTTTAGTTCGATTGGAACCCGAAGTAACAATGAGCCTTGTGAGAGATGAAGTCATATCTACCAAGCTCCCCTGTTGGTGACACCTCAGGACAGGGAAAATTACTCTTATNATCTATCGACTAATTTTCCTCAAGATGGTCGTCATCCATCCCTACCAAGCTCCCCTGTTGGTGACACCTCAGGACAGGGAAAATTACTCTTATATTTGGTGGTAGAAGAAATTGCGGCAAGTGTTGTGCTTATTCAAAAAGAGAAAGGTACACAATTTCCCATGTATTATGTCAGTAAGTTTGCTAAATGTTGTGACTTGGTATTCACACCTATAAAAACTAGCTTTAGCCTTTGTAGGGGCTGCTCAAAAGCTGCGGCCATACTTCCAATGTCACCCAATTATTATGGTCACAGTTGTACCCTTTATGAAGTGTTCTCCACAAGATTGAATTGATAGGGAGAATGATAAAATGGGTTGTAGAACTAAGCGAGTTTGACATCAAATTTAAACCCCAGAGTTCCATCAAATCCTATGTTTTGGCTGATTTAGTCGCCACTTCAGTCCGACGATGGTCCCTTAGGTTGAGAAGGAGGGAACTATGGCCTCCGATGAACGATTTGAAGCTTGGACCCTATATACCAATGGCTCTTCAAACGAAAAGGGAACTGGCTTGGAGGTGGCCTTGGTGATCCTGCGAGGGGAAAAATTGAGACAAGCAATAAACTACGTACAACTCACTAATAACGAGGCCGAGTATGAGGCCTTTCTTGCAGATCTAGGTCTGGCATGAGGTATGGGTGCAGAAGCCACCAAAATCTTTTACGACTCACAACTCATTGTGAATCAGATAGATGGGTTGTACGAAGCAAAAGATGAGCGGATGTCAAATTACGTAGGGAAGGTTAAAGGCTCTTTAACTCATTTTTGAAAGTGGGAGATAAAACAGATTCTCCAGAGGCAAAACGACGAGGCAAACGCACTGGAGACCTTAGGATCTGCGACTAGAGTGGAAGACCCAGTACGGGGAGCTGCAGTACAACTTTTGCACCTAGTGCTAGAAGTCCCGGTATAAGAAGAACTAACCTCCACCAACCTAGTACGGAATTGGAGAATTTAATTTGTTAAGTACCTAAGGGATGGCGAGCTTCCAATGAATGTGAAGGCCTTACAGCCCTCTAAATGAGGACCACAAAGTTTTGTTTGGTGGATGAGACTCTATATAGAAGGTCTTATCTGGGGACTCTAGCCAGATGCCTCAGGCCTGAAGACACCACCTATGTGCTAAGAGAAATACATGAAGGGGTATACAGTAATCACTTTAGAGCTAGATCCTTAGTGCACAAGGTTGTATGGGCCGGATTGTACTGGTCACATATAGAGCAAGACATTATGGGCTTCGTAAAAAAATATGAAAAGTGTCAATGGTTTGCACACGACTTCCGCCGGCCCGGGGAGCATGTGCATATGGTAACGACCCCATGACCCTTCATGAAGTATGGTATGGATTCGTAGGGTCGTTGCCTCCATCCCCTGATTAAGTAAAATTTTTGCTCATTATAACTAACTGTTTCTCTAAGTAGGTTGAATTAGGAGCTTACAAATAGATCCGAGAATGAGAAGTGATCAACTTTATTTGGGACCACATTATTTGCCGGTTTGGGATTTTAAAGGAAATTACTTGCGACAATGGTCCCTAATTTGTAGGGGCCAAGTAACTGAATTCCTTCCTAGACTACATATCAAAAGGATCACTTCCTCCCAGTATCACCCAAATGCAAACAGATAGGCTGATTCCATCATCAAGGTGATGTTTTTAGCCTTCAGAAGAGGTATAAAGTTCGAAAGGATGCTGGGTCAAGGAGCTGTTGGGGGTGTTGTTGGCACACCGAATAACCGCAAAGTCTAGCACAAGAGAAACCCCCTTCTCGTTGGTGTACAAAGTCGAGGCCTTGATACTTGTCAAAGTAGGTGAACCTAGCCTTCGTTTCTCAAAGATGAGAGAAGCAGGAAATGATGAGGCAGTGAGAAGACAACTGGAATTTCTAGATGAGCATTGAGAAGTCGCCCTCATTTAGATGATGGCACAAAAGTAGAGAATTAAGAGATATTACAACCACAGAACTAACCTCTTCTACTTTAGAGTAGGGGACTTGGTTTTGTGGAAAATAACCTCAGCAACTAAAACCCAAATAGAGAAAAGTTGGGCAACTAGAACATTAATAATTTTAAAAGATACTACTGCTAAGGACGCAATTTACAATAACACTCGCTACACTCTATTTTTCTTCCACCTATTTTAATCCCAACCAGGATTTTTTTGGTATTATTTTTAACAATGTATGCACCAAGCATGCTGGGAAAATGAGCGGGAATGATTCTAATGAAAGATGCCAAAGACCCTAAAAGTCTAGCATTAGGGACTGCCACATTAAGGCTTTGAAAATAGCGAACTAGAGGTAGTCCTGCAAGATTGGCTATACTAAGTCAAGAACATGCTTGTCTTTGAAATATTCTCAACCAATTGGTAGTGAAAGCAACGATACACACTGTAATAGAAACTATGATGAATGAAAAAGTTGAACTATTACATTGCTTTCTTTTCTATCTACCTCATGCTCTAACCCATTGTAACAACCCTCGAAAGTCCCTAAGATCATACCCTAAACTTGGAGTAGAACCAGTAGAATAATTTACATTTTTCTCAAAATGACTCATCATACGAGTCATGTATGGTCTGATGATTTGTGGTCATGAGTCATCGGTTCCCACTATAGATAAGGTCCTATTGTAATGAATCGCTGTATGAATCATTGGACCATGAAACGAGTTATGATGAGGAGCCGTTAGATAGAGTTTAGAAAGTGTGCAACATGATTTTAGTGACCACAAGAGGATGTAACGAGTCATTGTGACAAGTGACAACCCATCATGAGGAACCATAGGATGGAAGATCAAGGAAGTAAAAATTAAGTCCAGCAAGTAACGAATGGTCACCATGAGTCATAGTGATAACCAACGACCCGTGGTGTGACTCACCGTCACTAATAGGAAAAATTTCTAGGCAAGTTCCTAGGGGGTTTTTAGTAACTTCCCATATCTTTATCTCCTAAATCAGAATGTTTTAGGATTCCTAAAGAGTATATTTAAAGTTTAATTAGTCTAAACTTATATTCTTTCCATTACAATATAAGAACTCAAGATCATTAGCTCTCAAGCTCTCCAAGAAGTTAGGAGTTCATCTTCTTCAACCTAGGGCTCTTCAAGCTTGAGTCTAAGTTGAACTTTCCAGGTATTTAAAGCTAACCTAAGTAAGGATTCCTATTCATCCTTATACCCTACTATTAAAGAATTCATTGCGATTAAAGCTAGGGTTTTTACCAAAATTTTTCAATTGTCTTTTTCTCTATCCATTGAATTGATAAGTTATTCCTATTGAATTGTATGTCTTGTTATTGACTATCATTCTCTTGATGTTCATTGATGATTATTCCTTGATTCTTAAGTCATTGATTAATGATGGTTCATGTCTTTTATTCCATGGAGCCTATTGCATGAAAGTCATGATTTTGAAAGCATTTTTGTTTTGACATAAATGCATTATTTTCATAAAGTTAAGCATTTTCACAAAGAGATTTTGAGAAAGGAAGTATGATTTTTTAGCATGATTTTCAAAGAATTAAAGTAAAGTCTTATTTTTGAAAATAAAGAATTTTGAGCCTAGAAGCTCACAAGTTTTGCAAGAGCTATTTGGAGCATAGAAGCTCCCAAGTTTTTAAAGAATATTTTGAGCGAAAGGCTCCAAAGAGATTTTCAAACATCTGTTATACTTAGAGCTAAATTGCTTTATAATGATGTTTTTTATTTGCCTCAAGGAAGGCATAGGGACATGAGCATAATATTTTTGGGAGAATTATTTAGCACTGAGTTGGGTGAAAAGGTTCAGACACCCCATAAACCCCAGAACTATGTAGCCAACGTAGGATATGATCATGTCTTTGGTTCAGGTGACTCCTCAAAAATAAGTCCTTGGTAAGTACTTGATGTTATGGATCCAAATTTGTGATCGTTCTTTGCCCTGACAAGGCTTTGAGCGGCTCTGCCAACTTGAGTGAGATAGTTGGTTGGGCATCAAGTGCTCATTCATGATGGTTTTGGTTATGAGAAACTCCCAACCTACTATGATATACATTACTGGTCTATGTATATACAAAGATGATTTTGATGCATGAATTTAATCGCATAAACTATTTTATACATTAATCATATTGTGTTCTATGCTTCATATAGAGTTCAGTTTCAGAATATTTCTGTCAGTTTATTATTTTAGTTAAAATATTATTGCTTAACTGTTGCTTCATTCATCCTTATTATATACCGTACATTCCACGTACTGATGCCATTTGGCGCTACATCTTATTATGATGCAGCCTCATGTAGACAGGATCAACATCAGACGCGGCGCTAGTAATTCACTATTATTCAACTTTTGGTGAGGCCTCCTACTCTCGAAAAGTCCCAGTTATTTGAGTTATCATATTTTATAGAGCTTGAGGTAGTCGTGGGAACAATGTCCCAACACTTATTCTTCAGTTATAGAGGCTTCATAGATAGACTTAGAGTTTAGTCAACAATGTTACTTTATAAAATTCTTTTTAGTTGAAGTTAATAAATCTCAGTTATTTATTTAGCCCATTTTAGTTATTACTTCCTCTATGATTTATTGAGATCTAAGCTAGTAATAAGCTAGGCAAAGGGTTCGCTTGGATCACTATGTGGTCTGAGTGCCGATTGACGTCCAGGGTCTAGGCTCAGAGCGTGAAAAACTTGGTATCAGAGCTTTAAGTTCAAGAAGTCCTAGGGTGTCTATGAAGCTACATCTAGTAATTTTCTTCTTATAAGTGTGAAGCGTGCCATATCTTTAATAAAGAGACTAAGAGGTGTTAGGAAATACTTTCTGTCTTTCATACTCTAGATTGTGCGATAGAGTTTAACTCTACAAAGACTTCATCCTAACTCATGCATTCACATGCTTTAAATCATGCCTCCTAACGTACTACCAGCTAGAGGAATGCAACTAACATGCCTCCACATACTAGGATATAGACAAGGAATGGTCCTACACTCCAGTTCAGGGATCTAGTGTTGAAGTCCAGGATGGACCAATTACTAGTGGTAGCATCCTAGAGACACCAGTTCCCCAGCCTTCAAGTGTTGGTACTTTAGAGGCCAAGTTCAGAGGGGCTACTCAGATGCTCACTCAGTTGGTGGCTGCTCAGTCAGGACGTCAGAACTCAACACCAGCTAGTTTCAGCTCTCATGATTCAGTAGCATCGAGGATTAGAGAGTTCTTGAGGATGAACCCTTCTGTATTTATAGGATCTAAGGGTGATAAGGACCCTCAAAACATTATTGATGAGATTTGGAAGATATTGAAGGAAATCAGAGGGAGTTGAGTTTGCTTCCTATCAGCTCAAGGATGTGGCTAATGTATGGTATGAGCAATGGGAGCAAGGAACAGGTGAGAACGTAGCTCCGACGACTTGGGAGAGTTTTGAGGAAGCCTTCCTAAACCATTTATTTCCCCAAGAGTTGAGAGAGACAAAGGCAGAGGAATTTGTCAACTTGTAATAGGGTACCATGAGTGTCAAAGAATACAACCTTAAGTTCATTTATCTATCCAGATATGCTCCAGAGGTGGTGCCGTACACGAGGGCCAGAATGAGAAAATTCGTGTTTGGGTTAGGCAAGCACGTGAAGAAAGAATGCAAGGTCTCTCGATTGATCAATTATATAGATATTTATAGACTCATGGTATATGACCAACAACTAGAGGAGGATAAGCAGAAGGAAAGAGAAGAGCACCAGATTAAGAGAGCTAAGATAGTAGGTAATAAGACCGTACAACAGAGGAACGAAAATGGAAACAGGTTCTTCTTTAGAAAGAGGTCCTTTGGACCTACGATCACGCCATAATTACACTTCGCAATAAAGTATAAAGTGGTCATTGACAAATATAGTAACCAACTAGGTTGGGGTCGAATCCCATAGGGAATAGAAAAGAAATAATATGTTAATCATGAGTAAATCAATCGATAGTCAATATTTTAGAAGGGGGATTGCAAATAAAGGAAAAAGTAATTTTAAACAGTTATTAAGTTGTTATCAAATTAATGAGACAAAACTAGAATTGTGTTCCCCATGATTTCATAAAGTAGAAGGGTTATTTTATTAGTGATCTATCCTAGTGAATTTTGTGTAGGACTGATGATTAAGTTCATCTAGCGTCTCTCGACCTACATAGATGAATTTCACCTAAATCCTATCGGACTTTAGGCATGTATATTTTTCCCTTGCCATAAGACTAAAATTTAATTATTCTCAGATAGAGATCAAGTTAATTAGATAAAAGTTGGTAGCCTTAAATTACCATTGTGATTCTCTTTTTCGAACTTCAACCTCTTTAGTCGAGCAAGTTGAAGATACAGACACATTTCAAAGTTTGCAACCGCTAAAACTAATTAAAATGAAGAGAATAACAATCCACTCAATTCACCATTCAAGAATCACTATTTTATTTTGTCTACTTTCGTTAATCCATCATGGTTCTCACAATCCTAGCTTAAGAGATTTAGCCATTCATGTTTGAGAAAAAAATAACATAAGATTTATAAGAAGTTATAATGAAATACTTGCAATAATATGAAGTTGTTTGACAAATTTTGAAAGTTAAATAGAATCACAAGAACTTGATGTTTTCTCCAACACTAGTATGAAATAATTCCTTCCACACTTACAACAAATATAATTAATGAATAAGTGGTGAATTCAGCTTTCACAATTGACTGGACTAATTTTCAACACCTAAAATATCCTAAGAAGGGGTATATGTATGTAACACCTCGGACCTCAAAACAACTTTTGGAAGGAATAATAATAGGAATTGCAGTTTTGATGCAGGGAGTGATGACGAGGTTGACAAACTATCACGGCCTTGATGGTGAAAGTGAAGGTCATCAGTCAGGCGATGTACCATTCACTGGTGTTAGCCACGTCCGACGACGTGGTTGATGGTCTGTCACGGCCCTAACTGTGAGGTTGACGACTGCCAGACCATCGACGGACCGCGGTTTGGACCATCATTAGGTGTTTCAAGGTTTATGGCTTGATGGTGGACCTGACGGGCCATCGGAGGAGTGACAGACCATCACTTCTACTGTTAGAAGGAGGTATTGAATTAGTCATGCTTTTTAAGGGTGATGGTGGTTTTCATGGACCATCGGGCGTGTGACGGCCGATTCACCTGTACCATCAGATTGCCCAATTGTTCAGTTCTGCCCAATTCTTAGGGGTAATTTTGTAATCTCCTATGCTTTTAACTCCTATACTACGTCGTTTTGAGCCCTAAAAGGAGTTGTTTTGGGGAGTTTAACCTATTCTAATTCTTTAGAGTCCCATGCATGCAAAGTTTAGAAATTCCCTTCAAGCTTGAATCCCTCAATTTCTTCCCCAATTCTTTTGGGCTTCCAAGGATAGTTAGAGAATCAATCTACCCAGGTATGTAGGGCTATGAGTGAGAGTTTCCTTTCACTCTCATGCTCAAGTTTCTCCTCAAGTTCATGAATTTAAGTTCCAATTCAAGTATAAGGTTTAATAGGGTTTTAACCAATTTTTTAATGAAATTCTCTATGATATGTCTATCGGTCAATTCCTCTCATGTTCCAAATTATTTTTTAAGATTTATGGGCAGATTTTACACACAAATTGATTACAACTTCATGATTTCAAGTTATTAGAAAATTTCCTATTATGGAAATTTTATGAAAAGTCAAGTTTATGATTCATGATTTCAAGTATGATGAGATATCTAGCACGAGTGAATGTTTATAAATTACCTATGTAGGAATCTATAATTTTGACTTATGAAGTCTATTTCAAGTATGCATGATTTTAAGATTTGGGCACGCCCACACAGGTTAAGCATGTTTTCATGATTTAGCTCAGTTTTATAAGATCATTTTACCATATGGTTTGGAGTCAATACTCCCAATTCAGCATATGGTATGTTTGGAGCCAAGACTCCCAAATGTTTAGATTTCAGACTATGCCTATAATTATGATTTAAGCTTCGATGAAAAAGGGTGGGAGCACGTTGCATGTTTTTGGTAGTAGTGTCTAGCACCGAGTAGGTCAGGGATTCAGGTAAATCCCGGGCCTCAAAACTACACGCCTGTGTAGGTATACATATACATTGGGACCTATCTTGTGAGTTTTTTCCTTCCCCCAAAGGGGCCTCAACTTGATATCGAAATCATGGTATTTTCCTTAACCCTGGAAAGATTTTGGATAGCGCTGCCCACTTGAGTGTGATAGTCGGGGCATCACGTAAGCTCTATCATGGTGGTGTCTGTCATGACGAGTCTCCCATTGTTCCTCATGATTTCAGTTATTCATGTTCATGACTTATGATATTATATTTTACCGCAGGTTTGACCCAATGATAAGTTTATGAGCTTTTACTTATGATTTTAGCTATGACAAGTCATATGATATCTATTTTCAACCTTGGATCATATTGTTCAAATATGATAATCAGCTTATGACTATATATGTCTCAAATTTAGATTTCAGCATGTACTCCTTGCTCTTATGATATATTGATTTATATTTATATGCATGATTTCAGTTAACATTTACTCAACATATTTTACTTACCTTGCATACTCAGTACATTCCAAGTATTGACCGCATACTCCATGTTGTATCATTTCATGATATAGGTCTGAGCGATCAGACTTAGTTTTTCCGTTAGTCTAGCTCCCCCGTAGTCCAGCTCTGTTCCCATTGTTGGCGAGTCCTCATCTTATGAGGACATTCGATTTAGTTTTTTGGTTATGTTATTTCAGTATCAGACATTAGTGAGCTAGTTTGGGGTGTTATCCGATCAGCTCATCAGGCAGTTTAGAGGATTATCAGACATTATGTAGACTTTTAGATTTATTGGGTTTTGGCTCCATTTATGAGCATTGTTATATGATAAGTTATTCAGACTTTCGCTTATTCATTCTTAAGTTATCAGTTTACACTATGATGTATGCTCTTTTGTTGCTATGTTCATGCCATAGGTCAACTTGGAGTCATTCATGGTTTTAGGTCCCGTGTGTCGATTCGGGGTCCCAGCTCGTGTCGTGACAAAATTAGTGTCATAGGAAAGGTTTAGAGTGTCCTAGGGTGTCTGAAATCCGCGTTAAGTAGAGTCTTTTTCTTGGGTGTGAAGCAAGCCAGACTTATGACGAAGAGGCTATGAAATATTTTAGGAAACTTCCCTTCTTTCATGATTCTACCTCATGCTATGAAGTTCAACTCTTCTACTCTCCTAACTCATATTATATGCATTTGTAGAAGTATGTCTCCCTAAAGAACGAATGGAGATCCGCCAGCCCCACCAACTCTAGTGGGCCCCCTTTTCAGGCTGGTTACGGATGTGGAGCTCGGGGCTACCTTCAGATTGTTGGTACGAGTCATTTCCACTTAGCTTAACCAGCAGGCAATCACATCCACGGAATCCACTGGAGAGACAACAGCTACTAGGGTTTAAACTTCACGGGAAAGAGTCCGCCTATGTTTCTTGGTTCAAAAGTGAATAAGGAGTTCAAGGGGAGAGGAAAGAGAAACAAGAGGGCTAGAACGGTGAACTTTGAGTTTTCCCAACAAGGGTCAGGTGTTAGAAATCACCCTCATCTTTGGCAGAGATCTTTAGCTTTGACTCGAGGAACTAAGTCTAGGGTAAGGGAGATTACATACCCAGCATGTAGAAGATGTGGGAAGAACCACCTAGGGAAATTTTTGGTGGGTTTAGGAGTTTTCTTTTGGTGTGGCCAGTCGAGTTATAAACTCAGAGACTACCCATCAGTCAAGCAGAGTGGCAAAAGAGGCTATGCCCTGGCCACCCCACCAGCAACCCAGTCCAAGCGGCCGAAGTGCCTGAAGTGTGGTATAAAACACCGAGGAGAGTATTTAGTTGGAAGATATGGTTGTTTCAGGTGAGCTAAGCCTAGAAATATTCTTAGAGATTGCCCGTCGTCTAGACAGGGAAAGGATAGATCCAGTGCTCCAGCAACCAGAACAGCAACCCCAGCAGCTCACCCATCTCAGCAGGGTGGGCTACCTAGTGTAGGTGTCGGTTAGCTCCAGATGTAGTCACAGATATGTTTCATGTCGACCCTTTCAAGTTTCTAGGCCAAGGAACCACAATATAAGGCATAAGATCCCTTTTACAATTTTAGTATGAGATTCCTCCTGTGGAGAGTAAGAAATAGTTATCAGTATGAAGCCTTCGGTGGTCTACCTAGACTTAAGAAAGGATACAAGAGCCTTAGAGTGTGGACTTTTGCAACACCATGAAACTTTTCTAGACCCAATTCAGACGTTGCATGAGAAACCATAGGAAAACCAAAAAAATTTCTATCTCAGACGACCCCCACAAAGGACCGTTGGTGGAACCAACGGACCATTGTAAGTGGTTGTGGTTAGTAGCAGCCTTCCTTCGAGGGGAAACCACAAGACATAGGATGACCCGTTGTTCCTAACAACGAGCCGTCCTGTTGTCCGTTGAATCCTAAGTTCAGTGGTCTACCGGACCCTTCCCTGAGACAACGGGAGGGAACAACGGCCCGTGGTAGCCTCTAATGAGCCATTGTGACAATCCATCATCTTCTTCCAAGCCCCAGCAGTGTAGACCATAAGTCTACACAATGACCCATTGGTCCTACCAATGAGTCGTTGGGTTGATCGTTGTTTCAAGGCCCTGTTCTCCCACCAGTACCAATGGAAGGTATCACCGGCCCGTTATTTCTTCCAACGGATCGTTCTACCCTATCGTGGAACAGTTCCAGTAAACCTAGTTTCTGAACCCAGAAACCACGGCCAGATTCAATGGGTTGTCGTTTCTACCAATGACCCGTTCTGAGGCCCGTTGGTTCCTGTCGGCCAGATTTCAGTTTTAGTTCCCAGGGTTACTTTTGTAATTTTCCCCCCTTTTTAATCCCTAAACCATGTCATTTTGGGTTCGTATAGGGGAACGCTAAAGCGATAAAATGACCTTTTTATTAATTCCTCTCAACTTCCCTCAAGAACAGTGCGTAGAAACTCTGACAGAAAGCATAGAGCAGGAGCGAGGGTCGATTTTCTTCTCAGTTCTTCTCAAGGATTTTCACCAGGGTTTCATCTACAGGTATGCGGGAATTCAGCAAGGAGATTGTTCTCCCCTTGCGTCCCCCAAAGCTCTCTCTTTATTCAATTACATTTAGAGCCCTGAGTTTGTGAATTTGAAATTATTGCTATTGTTCTTGGATTATTTCATGTGGAATCTTATCCTATGTTAATTGTAGCTATTTTCCACCAGCTTGTAATCAAAATGATGCTTGTTCCATCAAATTTAGAAATTCATCCCTAACTTTGAAAAGTCAGATTTAGAGTTAGCTGGGGGCTTGTCCCAGCAACTCCTCAGTTAGATGGCTTTCAGACCAGACTTGGTTTCAGATTTGTTTTCAGACATTTTAACTCTGTATTTTCAGTCTTTAAATTTTCTTTAAAATGCTTGATATTATTATTTTAAATTTCGGTTGTGCATGTTTACTCAGAATGCTAGTGAATGATAGACCAGGGGTTGACTTGGGGTTACTTGTGGCTTCAAATACCATGTTACATCCAGGGTGTAGGCTCGAGGCATGACAAACTTAGTATCAGAGCACTAGGTTTAGAGTATCCTCGGAAAGTCTGAAAGCCGCATCGAGTAGAGTCCTTTTCATGGGTGTAAAGCGTGCCACACTTATGACAGGGAGGCTATGAGATGTTATTAGGAAAAAAAATCTCTTTTGTTCATACTCCTTATCGTGCGTTAAAGTTCAATTCCAAAAACACTCTTCTAATTCATGCTTTATTTCGTTTCAATGAATCATGCCTCCTAGACATGGTAACGGAAGAAGGGCCGGTAACGCCAACAGACCTGCCCCATCAGCTCCTCAAGATGATTCAGTTTATACCGTAGAGTTTAGAGCGGCCATACAGTTACTGGCCCAAACTGTGACCAATCAGGTGAATCAGCAGGTCGTGTCGGTGAACAAGAACGGGTCTGCAACAGTTGTGAAGGTGCGGGACTTCACCCGCATGAACCCTCCATATTTTTAGGGATCTAAAGTGGGGGAGGACCCCTAAGAGTTTGTAGATGAGGTCAAGAAGATTACCCGTATTATGGGTGTTAGCTCCTCCGAGAGTGCTGACCTGGCTGCCTACCAGCTTAAAGGGGTAGCCCAGGTTTGGTATGAACAGTGGAAGGAGGGGCGGCCAACGGGAACAGGACCAGTGTAGTGGGAAGAGTTCCACATGACTTTCTTGGATATGTTTTTCCTTCGGGAGCTGAGGGAGGCGAAGATTGCAGAGTTTATGAACTTGCGAAAGGGTAACAGGACAGTGGAGGAGTATGCTCTGGAGTTTACCAGGCTATCAAAGTATGCTCCAGAGATGGTAGCCGAGCCAAGGGCTCACATGCTAAATTTCGTTAATAGAGTATCTAATCTGGTCCTTAAGGAGTGCAGGATCGCGATGCGGATCAATGACATGGACCTTTCTAGCCTGATTGTTTACGCCCAGTAGATTGAGGTCAAAAAGCTAAAAGATATGGAACGTAAGAACAAGCGAGAAAGAACTGGCCATTCAGATTTTGGCCATCAGAGATCTAGTGGTGGTAGCCGCCCACAGCAGCAATAGCAAAGAGCCTCAGCACCTAGTTCAGCCAGCGCCCCAACCTATTGGTCTCGCCAGGATCGGAGGGGTGGGTCATCTGGCACTCAGTCTCAGGCTCACAGCACAGGAACAAGTATCCAGCTTGCCCCAAGTGTGGTAGGAATCACCCAGGGGAATGCCTTCAAGAACTAGAGGGTTGTTTTTGATGTGGACAGCTTGGGCACTGACTCAGAGAGTGCCCATCAGCAGGGCGAGGGAGATCACAGTCTACCACCTCATCGGCTCCAGCAGGCCGACTAGCTCAGCAGGCTAACACATCAGGTACAGATGGCAGTCAACTCCAGAATCATTTCTATGCTCTATCTTCTCGTCAGGATCGGAAAGCTCACTTGACATAGTTACTGGTATGTTATGTCTCTTCCATCTAGACGTGTATGCCCTCCTAGATCCAAGAGCCACTCTTTCATTCGTGACTCCATACATAGCAGTCCAGTTCAACATCAGTCCATAGGTCTTACCAGAACCCTTCTTAGTCTCCACCCTAGTTGGCGAGTCAGTTAGAGTCAGCCGGGTATATAGAAACTGCCCAGTCTCTGTCTTGAATAAAGTCATTCCAGCTGATCTCGTAGAGCTAAACATGGTCAACTTCGACCTTATTCTCGGAATGGATTGGTTACACTCCTTCTATGCCTCAGTTAACTGCAGAACTAGAGTTATCATGTTCTAGTTTCCAAATGAGCTAGTATTAGAATGGACGGGAAACAGTTCAGCGCCTAAGGGTAGGTTTATTTCCTACCTTAAGGCCCAAAAACTCATTTCCAAAGGATGTCTATATCATCTGGTTCGGGTCAAGGATTCCAACTCTAAGTCCCCAACCATTCAGTCAGTTCCAATTGTCAGCGAGTTCCCAAATGTATTTCCTGAGGATCTTCCTGGAGTTCTCCTGAACGGGAAATAGACTTCAGAATAGATCTCCTCCCAGACACTCAGCCCATCTCCATCCCTCCTTATAGAATGGCTCCAACTGAGCTTAAGGAGTTAAAGGAGCAGCTAAAAGATCTTCTTGACAAGGGTTTTATCCGACCCAACATCTTTTCCTGGGGTGCTCTAGTTCTATTCGTGTGAAAGAAAGACGGTACCCTAAGAATGTGCATAGATTAACATCAGCTGAACTAAGTCATAGTCAAGAACAAATATCCCCTACCTAGAATTGATGACCTATTCGACCAACTTCAGCGATCCAGTTGTTTCTCCAAGATAGATCTCAGGTCAGGATACCATCAGTTAAGGGTTAGAGAGTGTGACATACTGAAAAGAGCATTCAGAACTTGGTATGATCACTACGAGTTTGTGTTGATGTCCTTTGGACTCACAAACGCCGCTACAGCTTTTATAGACCTGATGAACAGAGTCTTTAAGCAGTATATGGATATGTTCTTTATTGTATTTATAGATGACATTCTGGAATACTCCAGAAATGAGGAAGAGCATGCAGATCACCTGAGGGTAGTGCTTCAAACACTCAGGTACCGCTAGTTGTTTTCCAAATTCAGTAAGTGCGAATTTTGGTTGAAGTATGTGACTTTCTTAGGTCATGTGGTCTGGGGTGAAGGAATACAAGTAGACCCTCATAAGATATCAGCAGTGAAGGATTGGCCCAAACCTACCTCTCCTACTGAAATCAGGAGTTTCTTGGGCTTAGCTGGCTATTACCGACAGTTTGTTGAAGGTTTCTCTACTATAGCATCTCCTCTGACTAAGTTAACTCAGAAAAAGGTTAAATTTCAATGGTCAGACGAGTGTGAGAAGAGTTTTCAGGAGTTGAAGACTCGACTCACTGCTGCTCCAATTCTGACCTTGCCAGGAGGAACAGATGGATTAGTTGTTTATTGTGATGCTTCCAGGGTTGGACTCGGTTGCGTTCTGATGCAGCGGGGCAAAGTGATAGCCTACGCCTCCAGACAACTCAAAGTTCATGAGAAGAATTATCCAACATATGACTTGGAGTTGACAGCGTTGGTGTTTGCACTAAAGATATGGAGGCATTACTTATATCGAGCTCACATAGATGTATTTACGGATCATAAGAGTCTTCAGTATGTGTTCAGTCAGAAGGACCTAAATCTTCGTTAGAGAAGATGGTTGGAACTACTAAAAGACTATGACATGAGTGTGCTATATCACCCGGGCAAAGCCAATGTGGTGGTTGATTCCCTAAGTAGAGTGTCTATGGGCAGCTTGGCTCATGTAGAAGAAGGCAAAAAGGAGCTGGCTAAAGATATTCACAGGCTAGCCCAGTTGGGAGTACAATTGGTGGATTTGACTGAGGGTGGTGTAGTAATGCTAAGCGGGTCAAATTCCTCTTTAGTTGTGGAGGTTAAGTCCAAACAGGATGAAGTCCCATCTTACTTAAGATTAAGGAAGCAGTTCTCAGAAAAGAAATAGAATCTTTCTCTAAAGGGGGAGATGGTGTGCTTCGTTACCAGGGTAGATTATATGTACCGGATGTCGGGGAGTTGAGACAGCAAATATTGGCAGAAGCACACAGTTCTAGATATTCCATTCACCCTGGTGCTACTAAGATGTACCGTGATTTATAGGATATTTACTGGTGGAACGACATGAAAAGAGATATTGCTGAATTTGTAGCTAAGTGCCCGAACTGCAAGCAAGTAAAGGTGGAAAACCAGAGACCGGGAGGTATGACTCAGGATATCACTATACCCACATGGAAGTGGGAAGAAATAAACATGGACTTCATTACGGGTCTACCCCGGAGTCATCAACAGCATGATTCAATATGGGTGATAGTTGACCGGATGACTAAGTCAACACATTTCCTCCTAGTCAAAACCACAGATTCAATTGAAGACATGCTAGGCTTTATATTCGGGAACTAGTTAGACTCCATGGGGTGCCACTATCCATTATCTCAGACAGAGGTACCCAATTCACCTCTCACTTTCGGAAGTCTTTTCAGAAAGGACTAGGTACCCAAGTCAAGCTCAGCACAGCCTTTCACCCACAGATGGATGGACAAGCTAAGCGGACCATTCAGACCCTAGAAGATATGTTGAGGACATGCATGATCGATTTTAAGGGTAATTGGGATGACCATTTTCCTCTTATCGAGTTTGCGTACAACAACAACTACCATTCCAGCATCCAGATGGCCCAATTTGAAGCATTATATAGGAGAAGGTGTAGATTTCCTATAGGGTGGTTCGAGGTTAGTGAAGCTACCATGATAGGGCCAGACTCAGTACATTAGGCAATGCAGAAAGTTTAACTCATCCGAGAAAGGTTGAAAACAGCTTAGAGTCGTCAAAAATCTTATGCCGATATGCGAAGAAGAGAGTTGGAGTTTGCAGTTGATGACTGGGTATACCTGAATATTTTGCCTATCAAAAGGGTGATGAGATTTGGGAAAAATGGAAAGCTCAGTCCACGATATGTGGGACCCTATAAGATTCTTAGGCAGATTGGCAAGGTGGCCTATGAGCTAGAGTTACCTTCAGAACTAGCGGCAGTACACCCAGTTTTCCATGTGTCACTTCTGAAGAAGTGCATCAGAGACCCAACCTTAGTTATTCCATTGGAAAGTGTGGGAATAAAGGATAGTCTCACATATGAGGAGGTACCAGTCCAGATCCTTAACCATCAGGTTCGTAAGTTAAGGAACAAGGAAATAGCTTTAGTCAAGGTCTTATGGAGAAATCAGCAGGTTGAAGGAGCTACGTGGGAGGCCGAAGCAGATATGATGGCCAAATACCCACACTTGTTCTCTACCAGTTCAGTTCCAGAATCAGGTACTAAATCCCTTCTCAGTACTCTACTCAGGTCTGTACTCAGAAGCTCTATTTCGATTTCCTATGTGCATCCTAGTTGCATCAGCTCTGTTAGTACGGTTAAGATAGTTCGGAGTCGGTTACTCCTTCAAAAATCAGTCATAGCCTCAATTTTAGAAATCTCAGCTCTTTTCCTAGTTTTGGTCTTCATTCGAGGACGAATGATCCCAAGGGGGAAATATTGTAACACCCCGAAACTTTCCTAGACCAAATTCAGACGTTGCATGAAAAACCATAGGAAAACTAGAAATATTTTTATCTTAGACGACCCCCACAACGGACCGTTAGTGGAAGCAACAGACCGTTGTAAGTGGTCGTGGTTAGTAGCAGCCTTCCTTTGAGGGGAAACCACGAGACATAGGATGACCCGTTGTTCCTGACAATGAGCCGTCCTATCATCCGTTGAATCCCAAGTTCAGTGGTCTACCAAACCCTTCTCTGAGACAACAGGAGGGAACAACGCCCATGGTAGCCTCCAACGAGCCGTTGTGACCACCCGTCATCTATTTTCAGGCCCCAACAGTGTAGACCACGAGTCTATACAATGACCCGTTGGTCCTACCAATGAGTCGTTGTGTTGACTGTTGTTTCAAGGCCTTATTCTCCCACCAGTACCAACAGAAGCTATCAACGGCCCGTTGTTTATTCCAATGGATCGTTCTACCCTGTCGTGGAACAGTTCCAGTAAACCTAGTTTCTAAACCCAAAAACCACGGCCAGATTCAACGGGTTGTCGTTTCTACCAATAATCCATTCCGAGGCCCGTTGGTTCTTGTTGTCCAAATTTCAATTTTAGTTCCCAGGGTTACTTTTGTAATTTCCTCCCTTTTTAATCCCTAAACAGTGTCATTTTGGGTTCATATAGGGGGAAGTTAAAGGGCTACAACGACCTTTTTATTCATTCCTCTCAACTTCCCTCAAGAATAGTGCGTAGAAACTCTGATAGAAAGCATAGAGCAGGAGCAAGGGTCGATTTACTTCTCAGTTCTTCTCAGGGATTTTCACTAGGGTTTCTTCTATAGGTATGTGGGAATTCAGCAAGGAGATTGTTCTCCCCTTGCATCCCCCAAAGCTTTCTCTTTGTTCACTTACAATCAGAGCCCTGAGTTTGTGAATTTGAAATTATTGCTATTGTTCTTGGATTATTTCATGGAATCCTATCCTAAGTTAATTGTAACTATTTTCCACCAGCTTGTAATCAAAATAATGCTTGTTCCATCAAATTTAGAAATTCAGCCCTAACTTTGAAAAGTGATAAATTAGAATTCTGCTTAAGCTTTGAATTCTTAAGAATCGTTTGCATCTTTCAGAGTTAGGGGCTTCTATAATGCTTGTATGTGTTAAAAACTCAATTACTGGTATGATATTTAGATTTAGTCAGAAAACCTATATATTTTGTATTTTATCATAATTGTTAGTTCAGCTACAGTCAAAGTCCTAGAATATTCAGTGTTAGTCAAAAATGTCAGCCGATCAGTTTGACTATAGTCTTTTCCCGAGGTATTAGTGGTGCCTCTTAGTTATCAGACTCAGACTCAGGTTATAGTTATTTGGTCCTTTAGGTGGTCATGACATTCCAGTTATATAGGTCTAACCGGCCCAGGATCGAGTTCGGTTATTAGTTTGTTCTTTGGGCAGTTACGACGCCTCCAGCTAAGCAGCTCTTACCAGTCTTAGAACTCAGGTTTCCAAATGCGGTCCTATAAGACACTCGGGAACTCGATGGTATCCACAGGTCATTACGAGTCTTGAGCTAATATCGAAGCTATCCATGTTAGTAGTAGTAATGTAGGATTATCCAGTGGGGAGTAGGACTTAGCACAGAAAGGGCCAGGGTTCCAGGTGCACCCAGGTTACAGAGACTATGTTTCCACCGTAGGTTATATTTACTTGGCCTCATTGCCTCTAATAGTGATTCTCATAGTCTATGCCTTTATACCACGGCAAGGTATAGCCCAGGTCCCTACCGGTGGGGTGTATACATCGGGACTCCACGTCTAGCTCACGTGGTTATATGTCAGTTATAGCCTCTCCTACTATTCGATGCAGTTTACTCTCGGATTCTTCAGTCCGGATCAGTTCCTTTGCCGGTATTTAAACTCGTATCTCGAGACTTAGGACATGTTTATGACCATCGGCTAGGGTCGTACGGCCATATCAGTTTTACACCGATTGTATCGGTTTTTAACATTTCAGTTGGTCGTTTCATGTCGTATCAGTTCAGTTACTAGTTCTATCATATTATTCATGTTTCTCTCACTTACTCGAGTACATTCCAAAATGCGACGCATACTTTATATTTATGTCGTTTACATGATCAGTACACGAGGTTTCCCAGACTCGGCATCGTTAGCCGTTTCGATCCAAATCCTCCTCCGTTAGGTTGAAGTGTGAGTCCTCATCATTTGAGGGCCTTTCTTTACTTTCATTCAGTTGATATATTATTTTAGTTATATTTAGAGTTAGGTTGAGGCTTGTCCCGACAGCTCCTTAGTTAGATGGCTTTCAAGCCTTGGACTTGGTTTCAGATATTTTAACTCTCTATTTTAGTCTTTAAATTTTCTTAAAAATGCTTTGATGTTATTATTTTAAGTTTCGTTGTGCATGTTTACTCAGAATGCTGGTGAATGATAGACCGGGGTTGACTTAGGGTCACTTGGCTTCAAGTATCGTGTTACGTCCGGGGTGTAGGCTCGGCGTGACAACTTTAAGCTAAGGGAGATGATAAGATGAAAGTTCAGGATCAGTAACTATGGAAGATCGATACACACTTATTTGGAATTGTCTTCTGTGTCGGTCAATATGATACCCTACTCATTCATGTGAACATGTTATTCCCATGTCCAAGTTCCAAGTACTCCGCCGTGTATTCGTGTTTAGATTCATAAAATAAGAAGTAACCACTTCAAATAGTGATTCTAGTCTTCTTCCATGATTCCATAAATCTCAGCTTCATGTCATGGCCTCATTTGGTATATAGCTCCTTGTCTCTCGGTATGCTCGGCTCTATGAACTCGAGTCCTTAAGATTTGCCTTAACGGCTCATAAGATCGTGCTATATCAAGTATATGCCCAACTTAGATTTCTTGAATAATTTGTGCTCACAATTTCCTTACTCTAAGCCCTACAGTGTTCATCTTTGGAAATGATAGTCACGATGTCTTATGCCTAGGATAATTCTCTATTCATGCATGAGGTGCCAAGTGTGTAGAAGTTCATAAGCGCGCAGTTTCTAGCCAAGTTTGGGAGATTGGGAAACTTTGAGTAGCATTAGCTACACGCAACCATGGGATAACCATGGTGACAAGTTGAATGAGGTGGTGATGTATGGGTGGACCATAGTATGATATGACTGGTGACTCTTGATTAGAGCTCGAACATGCGACTTTCGTTAAGGGAAATAATGTTATTAGTGGATAACTCTAGGATGCCGGAGAGCATGAATGGTTTTGTTGATGTATTTTGATGCCTCTAGGCTTGGACTCGATTGTGTATTTATGCAACATGGAAAGGTCATTGCATATGCCTTTAGGCAGCTTAAGTCTCATGAGAAGAATTGCTCGATGCATGACCTAAAGTTAGGCAGCTAGGTGTACGTATTGATGATTTGGAGGCACTACTTGTATGGGAATTGCATGTGTATGTGTTCATGGACTACAAGAGCCTTTAGTATGTTCCTCAAAAGGACCTGAATTTCGCGACAAATGAGGTGGTTAGAGCTTCTCAAGGACGCTATGACATGAGTGTTCTTACACCATCGGGCAAGGCCAATGTAGTGGTGGATGCTTTTAGTAGGCACCATGGAAGTGTCTCACATTGAGGATGGAAGGAAGAATTTGGTGAAGGATATGCATCGGCTTTCTCGTTTTAGGGGTTCCCCATATTGACTCGATAGATAGTGGCGTCATTGTTCAAATGGGTCACAGAATCTTCATTGGTGATAATTGGTCAAAGCTATGCAATATGAAGACCCTACTCTAGTGAAGTTGAAGGAGTGGTTCGGAGAATCGAGAAGTTGGAGGGTCTTCTCTCAAGGGGAGATGTGTGCTTCGATATCAAGGTCGATTATTATTGTGCCAGCTGTTGATGAATGGAGAGAGAGGATGTTGGCTGAGCTCATGACTCTCAGTATTCTATCCCCACCCAAGTGCCACCAAGACGTGCGCTGACCTATGGGAGGTCTATTAGTGGAATGGCATGAAGAAGGACATAGCGGAGTTGTGGCTAAGTGTCCAAATTGTCAACAAGTGAAAGTTGAGCACAAAAAACCTGGAGGTATGTTATAAGACATTAGTATCCCTAATTGGAAGTGGGAAGAGATCAATATGGACTTCGTCATAGGGTTTGCCTCATACTGCAGCGGAAACAATATGACCCTATTTGGGTGGTTGTGGACAGGTTGACCTAGGCAACTCATTTCTTACCAATCAAAACTACAAATAGGATTATGCTAGATCATACATTCAGGAGTTAGTTCAGTTGCATGGATTTCCCTTTTCCATCATCTCATATATAGTTATTCAGTTTATCTCACAATTTTTGAGATTATTTCAAAGACAGTGCTCGAGTCAATCTTAGCATGACTTTTCTCCCGAAAACAGATGGTCAGGATGATCGGACCATTCAGACTCTTGAGGATATGTTGACAACGTGTGTGATTGATTTCAAGGGTAGTTGGAATGACTACGGTAACTCTCATCGAGAGTTTGCTTACAACAACGATTACCACTCTTTCATGTAGATAGCTCTGTTTTAGGCTCTTTAGGGGCAAAGGTGTAGATCACATGTTGGATGGTTTGAAGTAGGAGAGGCTATGTTGATAGGGCCATATTCGGTTCATGAGGCCATGGAGAAAGTCCAGCTTATTAGGAAAGTGAAAACCACTCCAAAGTCTTGAAATCAATGCGGATGTTAGACGAGACCCGCTTGAGTTTGAAATTGGTGATTGGGTGTTTTGAAGGTGTCTCCCATGAAGGGGTGATAAGGTCGAAAAGAAGAGGAAGCTTAGTCCACGATATATTGGTCCCTTATAGGAGTCTGAGGCGAGTTGGCAGGTAGCGTATGAGTTGGAGCTACAAGCGAGTTGGCTTCCATACACCAGTTTTCCATATATCTATCCTGAAGAAAGTGCATTGGTGACACGGACTTAGTTGTTCCGGAGTGGAGAGCATAGGTGTGAAGGATATGCACTTACCTCTGAGGAGGTTCTGGTTGAGATTCTTGATTGTCAGGTTGGTTGAGAAAAAGGAAGTAGCTTCGGTAAAGATGTTATGGAGGAATAATTTTTAGAGGGAACTACATGGGAAATAGAAGCAAATATGATGGCTAGATAGTCGAATCTTTTTCCCTCTTGCTTCGGGTTCCCATTGAGGTATGAAGTTTTCCTCCCTAATACTCGATTCAGTTTCATACCAAGATTATGTCTCTAAGTTCCCTTTCATGTTTAATCATACATGTACATTTTGTGAGTTCAGTTCGGTTAGATATTTGAGTCCAGTCGGTTTCGGCTATACTCGTTTCAATTTTGGGATTGTAATTCTTTTTCCCTAGCCTTCCAGTACGCTTAAGTCACGGCATTCGAGGATGAATGGCCCCAAATAGGAGATATTACCTTGGACCTCAAAATAACTTTATGAAGGAATAATAACAGGAATTGCGGAGTTTGGTGAAGGGAGTATGGCGGCGAGGTTGATGGAATGATCACATCCCTGGCCCGGTGTAAGTGGCCCGGTCGTTAGTCGGGTGATAGACCATCAATAGTGGTATCTAGGTCCGATGGCATGGCTGACGGTCTTTCATGGCCCTGACGGTGAGTTGATAACCGCAAACCATCAGAGACCATTGTTTGGACAGTCATTGGTGTTTTACGGGTTTAAGGCTTGATGGTGGACACGATGGACCGTCGGAGGAGTGATGGACGTCACTTCTACCATTAGAAGGAGGTTTTGACTTGGTCGTGCTATTTAAGGGTGATGGTGGTTTTGACAGACCGTCGGGCGTGTGATGGCCCATTACCTATACCGTTAGAGCGCCTAGTTGTTTTGTTATAGGATTCTAGGGGTAATTTTGTAATCTCCTGTGCTTTTAATTCCAATACTACGCCATTTTAAGCCTTAAAAAGAGTGTTTTAAGGGTGTTTAACCTATTCTAACTCTTTAGAGTCCCATGCAAGCAAAGTTTAGAAATTCCCTTTGAAGATCAAGCTTGAATCCCTTAATTTCTTTCCCAATTCTCTTAGGCTTCCAAGGATAGTTAGAGAATCAATCTACCCAGGTATGTAGGGCTATGAATGAGAGTTTCCTTTCACTCTCATGTCTAATTTTCTCCTCAAGTTCATGAATTCAAGTTCCAATTCAAGTATATGGTTTAATAAGTTTTTAACCCAATTTTTTTAACGAAATTCTCTACTATATGTTTATGGGTCAATTCCCTCATGTTTCAAATATGTTTCAAGATTTATGGGCATATTTTACACACAAATTGTTTATAGAATTTAAAGTTTCAAGTTATTAGAAATTATGCCCTATTATGCAAGTTTTATGAAAAGTCAAGTTTATGATTCATAGTTTCAAGTATGGTGATATATCTAGTATGAATGAATATTTATAAATTACCTATGTAGGAATCTATGATTTTGACTTATAAATCTATTTCAAGTATGGAATTTTATGATTTGGGCACGCCCACACGGAGTTAAGGATGTTTTCATGATTTAGCTTAGTTTTATAAGATCATCTTACCATATGGTTTGGAGTCAATACTCCCAATTCAACTTATGGTATGTTTGGAGCCAATACTCCCAGATGTTTAGATTTTAGATTGTGCATGTAATTATGATTTTGGCTTCGTTGAAAGTGGGAGCACCTTGTATATTTTGGGGTAGTGTCTAGCACCATGTTGGTCAGGGTTCAAGTAAACCCAGGTCTTAAAACAACACGCCAACGTAGGTATACATATACCTGGGACCTCCTTGTGAGTTTTCCCCTGCCCCCAAGGAGCCTCATCTTGATATCTATATCATGGTATACGTCCTTAACCTTGGAAAGGTTTTGGACGGCTACGCCCACTTAGTCGAGATAGTTGGGGCATCACATAAGCTCTATCATGGTGGTGTCAGTTATGATGAGTTTTCCATTGTTCCTCGGCCCCAATTTTAGCTATTCATGTTCATGACTTATGATGTTATGTTTCTTTGTGAGGTTTTGACCCAATGATTAGAATATGAGCTTTTTACTTATGATTTCAGCTATGGCGTCATATGATATCCTTGGGTCATTCTTTTGAAATATGATAATCAACTTATGACTATATACATCTCAGATTCAGATTTCAATACGCAATCCTTGCTTTCATGATATATTGATTTATATTTATATGCATTATTTCAGTTAATATTTACTCAGTATGTTTTACTTACCGTGCATACTCGGTACATTCCAGTAGTGATTGCACCTCCATGTTGTATCATTTCATGATACGGGTCCAACGTCCAGGACTCGGTTTCACTTTGTTAGTCCCGGCTCCCCTACGGTCGGCTTATAGTTCCCATTGTTGGTAAGTCCTCATCTTCCGAGGACATTTCGTTTAGTTCTTTGATTATGTTATTTTAGTCTCAGACTTTAGCGAGCTAATTTGGGGTACATTGTCCTATCATCTCATCAGACAGTTTAGAGGCTTATTAGACATTATGTATACTTTAATCTTTGTCGAATTGTTGACTCCATTTATGAGTGTTGTTTATATATTAAGTTATTCAAACTTCCTTATTCATATTTAAATTATTAGTTTCTGCTGATGTATGCCCTTTGATTTATTTATGTTCATGCCATGGGTCAACTTTGAGTCATTCGTAGTTCTAGGTCCCATGTGTCTCGGTGAGGTCCCAACTCGGGTCGACAGTAAGTAGTAGTGGAATAAGTCTGCCTCTATTCCTACTTGGACTGGGATTGGAATTTGCATATTTTAGTCAACAAAATAGGTTCATGTCGCACCTCTCATCGTGTTGTATGGGTCTCACATGCGCCTCTGGTTGTGCTAGTGCCCTTAGCTACGTGTAATGCGGTCACGATTACCTTTACATGCACATGCGATGCCAACCTTCTTCAATCTTGTCTTTCTCAATCCAATTTTCCATACTTTCTTTTTAAAATAAATAGGTCCAAATCTTCTACTTTTATCCCTACAAATATCTAATCATGTGTGTTAGCTCTTTTTCACTAATATAATATAAAACCAAAGAAAACACAAGCTTGTTCTCAAAACATAGCTAATAACCTGTTTGGCAAGCTTCTCAAATTAGCTTATTTCGAGAAGTGCTTTTTTAAAAGTACTTATCAAAAAGTACTGGCGAAAGCAATTTGTGTTTGGAAAATAAATTTAAAGCGCTTTTTAACAACAATTAGTGTTTGCCGAGCTTTTTGGAAAAGTGCTTCTAAGTGTATTTTTCACAAAAGAGTTTTAAATAAGTACTTTTGGAGAGAAGCTACTTTATTTAGTTTCTTAAAAAATTTCCACTCCCTACAAGCACTTATTTTCTCACAAAAGCTTGGCCAAACACCTCATTTTTTATAAAATAAGCACTTTTGAGAAAAATAAGCACTTTTGACCTTCCAAAATCTTGGGCAAATAGGCTATAAGTATGGGGAAAATATGGAAATAAGTGTGTAAATATGCCTAACATCAACCTACAAAGTCGGCTAATGCTCCCGGCCGGGTAACAAGAATGATCCAAGGTCCAAGGAAAGGTAACTCGGTTCGGGGAACCCCTCGACATCCACCTTGTGGCATGTGTGGTAAGTGCATAGGTAAGTGTTGGTTGGCAAGATATGCCAGGATAATTATGGATGTAGCAATGGGGCCATTATTGCAGAGAGATTGTCCATCAGTGAAATGAGGTACTTGAGCTGGTCTACTCCCTCGGCGGGTAGAGTTGCTCAAAGGGCACTACTTTAGGAATAAGCAGAGGCCAGAACCATCTATATGCTATGTCTAAGTTCAGGATCAAGAGAACTCCCAGATGTTGCCATTAATATGTTAAAAGTCTTCTTTATTGATGCCCATATGCTTTACTTGATCCGAGTTGATTCTCTATCTTTTATGACTCCTTATGTAGAAATTAGAATTTGGGATTTCCTCAAAAATAACTCTTAGAGCCTTTCAGTGTTTCTACTCGGTAGGTGGAGTCAGCTTTAGCCAACGAGAATCTACGAGATTGCACGGTTTCGGTCTGTCATAAAGATACCCGCGATTGATCAAGTAGAGTTAGACATGATGGATTTTGATTTTATTCTAGGAATAGAGTTGGTTTGTATTCCTATTATGCCATAGTAACATGTAAGACCCAAGTAGTAGAGTTTTGATTTCCTGGTATTAAGGCTAGCCTTAGTTTGGGAGGGTGGTCGTTTAACACCTAAGGGTCGTTTTCATTTTATACCATAAACATAAAGTTAATCTCTAAGGGGTGTGTCTATTATTTAGTGAGAGTGAACGACTCTAATGCTGAGAAACTATCTCTTCAGTTAGTTTCAGTCATAAATGAGGTTTTGGAGGTCTTTCCAAATAATCTTCCCAATGTCCCTCGGATAGGAAATTAGATTTCGTCGATCTTCTTTACGATACTCGACCTATCTCTATTCCACTTCATATAGAATGGTTCCAAGCCAAGTTAAAAGTTAAGGAATATCTTATATAAGGGTTTCATTCGCCCTGGTGTTTCACCTTGAGGTGCTCCATTTCTCTTCATGCAAAAGAAGGATGGTACTCTTAGAATGTGTATCGATTATCGGAAGTTGAATAGAGTCACTATCAAAAATAAATATCCAACCCTAGAATCAATGACTTATTTGACCAACTTCAGGGTGCCAGTGTTTCTCAAAGATAGAACTCAGATCAGGGTATCATCCAGTTAAAGGATACAGAAGAATGTGATATTCCCGAGGCGGTTTCACGACCCGATATGGTCATTTTTAGTTGATTATTATGTCCTTTGGTTTTGACTAATTCTCTGCAGCCATTTATGGACCCCATGAACAAAGTGTTTAATTATATTCGGAGATGTTTGTTATTTTGTTCATTGATGACATCTTGGTATACTCCAAAAGAGTGAGGAGGAGCATGCTAGTCATCTTAGAATAGTCTTGTAGACACTCAAGGACAAGGAGTTATTCGTCAAGTTCTCTAGCTGTGAATTTTGGTGAATTGATGGTTTTCCTAGGCCATATAGTCCCCGACAAGGTATTAAGGTCGACTCTCAGAAGATTGAGGCAATTAAGAGTTGGCCCAAACCCACTACCTAACTAACATCGGGAGTTTCTTGGGTTTAGTTTGTTACTACGGGAGGTTTGTAGAAGGATTCTCAACTATTGCTACCCCATTGACTAAGATGACTCTAAAGAAGGCCAAATTTCATTGGTCTAAAGCTTGTGAGAAAAACTTTCAAGAATTGAAAAAACTCATTTAAATCTTTGCTCCAATATTGACCCTACGGAAGGTACAAATGGCTTTGCCATATTGCAATGCACCCAGTAGGCATTGTGGTTGCGTATTGATGTAGAATGATAAGTTCATAACATACTTCCAAATAGCTTAAGGTCCATGAAGATTATGTGACTCCATGACCTCGAGTTGTAAGCGGTAATATTTATATTGAAGATCTGGCGCCATTATCTATGGGTACGTGTGTTGATGTGTTCACAAATCAAAAGATCACGCAATATGTATTCAGCCAAAAGAAGTTGAATCTCGGATAGAGGAGAATTTGGCTTGAATTATTAATTTTAAAAAATTATGACATGAGTATTCTCTACCATCTAGGTAAGCATAATGTAGTTGTTGATGTTGTAGCAGGCTATCTATAGGAAGTACAACCATGTAGAGGAGGAGAAGAGAGTTGTCTAAGGATGTGCATAGACTTTCACATCTGGGATTCCATCTTCTAGACTTCAAAGAAGGTAGTGTGCTTGTTCAAAATGGGGTGAAATATCTCTAATTAGCAAAAGTTAAGGAATAGCATAATGAGATCCTCTTGCTTTAGTTAAAGAAAGATATCCATAGGCAGAGTGTAACACCCCAAAGTCCCTAAAGATCAGACCTGAGGGTTGAATAAGATAAAATAGAAAAACCTACACCAATGTCAGAAAGACTCAAGGAATGAGTCATTGTTGAAACAATGACCCATTATACCTCATTGTGTAGCAAGTTTAAAACCTCCAGAAACAATGAGACTAGCAATGACTTTCATTAGTTCTTTCAACGGGTCATCGTAAAGAATCATTAAGTGGAGTTTAAAAAGGGTCAAGTTGGTTCGAAGCAGAGATAGATACCACGAATCATTGGGGCGAGTAATAATTTGTGGTATGGATCTATTGACTGGAGTTAATCAATGCGAGGTGAGGAGCAGTGAATGACTATAGAAAGGCAACGAGTCATTGTTTCATATAACAAATCGTCCTATTCAATCATTGTTCAGAGAAAAGTAGAAAGTACTACGAAAACAACGGATGGATCCAAAGAGTCGTCAAGTCCAACAACGGCTACGTTGGATGGGTCGTGCGATTGATAGTTAGGAATTTTATGCAATTTCCCAAGGTAGTTTGGTAAATTCCTAAGCTCCTAACTCCCTAATCACGTCATTTTGGGCTCCTTAAAGAGTATTTTAAGAGGTTTTAACCTAGACTAAGTCATTATAGTCATAACTTCATCCTCTTCCAAGATCAAACTAGGATTCCTCATGTTTACACTCAATCCTCTTGGGCTTTCAAGACCAACTTAGAAAATCAATCTACCAATTATGTAGGGGCCATGAATGGGAGTTTCTTTCACCCTCATGCCTGATTTCTTCTCTAATTCATGAATTCAAGTCTCCAATTTAGTGTGTGAAATTCTAGGGTTTCAACTAATCCATTCAATTATCTATGTTATTATATGGGTCCAATCCCCTCATGTTTCAATGTATGATTTAAGATTAGTGGCAGATTTTACCTTCAATTTGATTATAAATTCATGATTTCATGTTATAGAAATTATGCCCCATTATATATTTTATGAATATCAAGCCTATGATTCCATGATTTCAAGCATGAAATGTTATATGATTTCTATTTCTAAACCTTGGTTTCATTATGTTCCTTCATGATGGCTAGTTTATGATATGAATATCTTACATATATAGTCTTTAGCATGTGGCCCTTACTCTAGTCTATTTTGGATTATATTTATGATTTCGGTTAAAATTTAAACATGTTTTACTTATTGTAATACCTGAAAGTGCTTAGGAGTAGACCCTGAGGAAGCTAAAATGCAAAACTGCTAAAAGTGGGAAAAGTTGCAGGACAGTAGTGCAGCAGCCCATGGTAGTAACCACGACCCGTCACTTTGGTGGTCGTAGGTTGGTGTGTTCGGGTGGCGATTAAACAGCAGTTGGTACAACTGACCCGTTGTAGTCCACAACAGGTCATCCTTGCCAATCGTAGCTAGGATTAGGTTGATTGACAGTGTAAACCATGGGAGTTATGAAGACTCATTGTAGGAAACAACGGTTCGTTGTTGCTTGAGTCATGAGAGGAGTTAGGTTTTTCGGGTGACTTCCAACGGGCATCTAATGACCCGTTAGTAGGAACCATGGTCGTGGTTTTGTAATGATTATTTGGAGATCAAGTTTTCCAGTAGGGATGGATGGAGGAATCAACGACCCGTTGTTGTTGTGACGGAGTCGTCACGATCCATGATTGGTCCCCGAGAATGGGTCTTCGGCGAGTCCATGCAGAGGCAGACAGACAAGTGGATGATTTCTACAACACTGTTGGTACCACCTGTGGGTTCCATCCGGCCAGTTTTCAGGGCAGGTTCATTAAGAGAATTATTTTGACTTTTTTCACGATATAAGGCCTAAACTACATCGTTTTGTATTTTACGAGTGTGTTAAGATGGGTTGAGTCCTAATTCATGCCCATTCCCATGCAAGAGATTTGAGAGGTTTAGGGAGATTCAAGGTCTTCTTCTCCAAGTTTTCATCAATTCCTTTGTGGGTATTCAGGAACATTGAAATCGAGTCCATTTCCAGGTATCTGAGTTTTAGAATGGGTGAATTCCTTTCACACCCATGCCCAAAATGCAAATTTAATCATGAATTCTCCTATTCAAAGTTCTATGGGATTTTACCCAAATGCATGAAAATTGTGATTTCTCCTTGTGGGTTTGATTTAATTGAGTCTTATATCATTGAATTATGAATGATGGGCAGGTTTATATCATTTTCTTTAAAATCATGTTTCAATTGTTTAAATCTAAAATGCCCATTTGATGAAGGTTTATAAAAGTTATGATTATAGTGAACATTCAATATTTTGAGTCTATTGATGATGGAAAGCATGATTTCAAGTTACCCATGTTTATGAGCATGTCCTTGAAAAATTGAGTATGCAAAGTATTGGGCAATGCCCACATGTTGAAGAATGATTTTATGATTTATGAACGAATTACATGATTTATCAATTTATGATGTCGGACAATGAAAAGGGCCTTTGATTCTTGGCTAAGCGTGTTTTAAAGGGGATCAATGATGACAAATGTTGTATCTTATCCAATGAATTTTATACATGATGTTATTGATTGACGGTATGAGCCTATATGCATGTTTTGGGAGCCGTGTCTGCTTGCCGAGTAGCCGGCGTTCAAAGGACTATATCGGTGTCTCATAACCACGTGCGATCTTAGGTTTCTAATGATATATTGTGTTAATAATGATCCCCTCAGAATGTGATATCACCTAATGCTGACCCTTGCTTGGCAAGCCAAGATTCGGCTACGCCCACTTGAGTGAGATATTGGGACATCATGAAGGCTCTACTATGATGGTGTCGGTTAAGACGAGTCCTCCCATTGTTCCACATGTTTTATGCATTGTTATAATTATGTTATTGGCTCAAGTTATGTTTTGATAAAGTCACATATGCTTATGCTAATGAATGATTTATGAACGATTTGAAAGTCTTGAGCCTTATGTTTACTTACAGAAGTTTCTGATATAAGCATGATGTCATTCTCCTATGTTTATTTATGAGTTTTTTACTTTTTAATGTCCGTTTTACTTACCTTGCATACTCGGTACATTTCCACGTCAGTGATACTTTCTATATTTGTATCGTTTCATGATACAAGGTCGGATCTCAGGCTCATCCCATGTAGTTCACCTCAGCTCTCATCTCAACTATTGGTGAGTCCTCATGTTACGAGGACGTTTGACCAGAACTTTCATGTTATTTATGTTTCAGATTGTTACGCTATGTTTATGTTACGCTGCCGAGTTATGTTTGCTATTCCATTTATTTAGATGAGATTAACTGTATGCATGTGCCATGGAGTGGGCACCCAGGGTCTCTCGGGGTCCCTTGTCCCGTGTTTACGATGCGGGTGTATGTTCGGGTAGTGATACTTACCTTGCATACTTAGTATATTTCAAGTACGACCGCATATGCTATTCTATATTATCTCATTATATAGCTCGAGTGATCCCTCCTAGTCTCATCACTATAGCTTCCACTCGCTTAGTTGCTCCATCTGCTTTGGGTGAGTCCTCATCATCGAGGGTATCTACCATTATATGCTTGTTATGTTTTGTTTTAGTTTTAGACTTGGAGTTGTTGGGGGGCTTGTCCCTGACATCTCATTAGATAGTAGAGGCTTTCAGACACAGGCTTAGCATGTTTATCTTTGTGATATTATCGCTTTTACTTATGCTTTATGATACTTAGACTTTCGCTTATCCATGCTTACATAAATTTCCATTTGATTATGCTCTTAAGTCATGCTACGTATATTACCATGGGTTTAGCTTGGAGCCACTCGAGTTTCTAGGTCCCATGTCTCGATCCGAGGTCTCAGCAGGCCATGACAAACTTTGGTATCGGGCAAAGGTTATAGGTGTGTCCTAGGGTGTTTGAAAGCCACGTTAAGTAGAGTTTGTTCCATGGGTGTGAAAGCGTTTCACAATTGGGGAAGAGGCTACAAGATGTTTAGGAAATTTCCCTTCTTACATTTCTATGTCGGCGATGAACTACTTTATTCACTCTAACTCATTGCTATACGCGCTTGCAGAAATATGCCTGAATGCCAGAGTCGATGATGAAAATACGCGAAACGGAAAAGGCTATAAAAGTAAGCTGATAGAGATGGGCATCAACCGACCCCACCCAAGCTTTAAGCGAGTCCCTTGCTCGAAAATGTCACTCATGCAGATTCAATGCAACATTTCAAATGTTAGCACGGTCTATGAACGCTCGAGGTCAACTAGCATGCGGTGGCCCATGTTCCCTAGAATCAGAATGCAACGGGCGATGAAAGTGCGAGACTTCTAAAGATGAACCCACTGAGTTTCTTGGGTCGAAGGTGGATGAGGACCCACATGAGTTCATTGAGGAGGTGCAGAAGATCACCTAGATTATGGGAGTGACCATTGAGGAGTGCAAACTTACCATCCTATCGGCTAAAGGGGTTGCTCATATATGGTTTCATCGGTGGAAGGATAGAGGAGAGTTGGAGCGGTTCCCGTAGGTTGGTATAAGTTTGTTACCGCTTTCTTGGACAGGTTCTTTCCTAGGGAGTTGAGGGAGGCAAATGCATTAGTTCATCAATCTAAACGGAACAATAGGACCGTTCGGGAGTATGTTTTGGAGTTTACCTAGTTGTCAAGTATGCCGGAGATGGTGCTGATACGGGGCTCGTATTAGCAAGTTTGTGAATGGAGTTAGATTTGCTAGCCAAGTGCGGGACCGCCATGCGATCCAGCGATATAGATTTCTCCTGACTGATCATATATACCCAACAGATAGAGATGGATCGGATGAATGAGAATGAGGAAGAGGCCAAGAGGGCCGGGATAAGGAGTCATAGGCATTTTAGCGGATCGGGTGGTGGACATCAACCTTAGTTCCACAGGAGAGGTCATCATCCCTATCTCCCTCATCAGCCGGCGCCCATCCAGACCACGGCGAGATTAGAGAGGTAGAGCATCGGGCTTTAGGGGACAAAAGAGCATATCGGGGAGCACATTTTCTTGTTAGGAAGTATGGCAAGAAGCATCTTGAGTGTTGGTTGGTACTAATGGTTTTTTAGGTGTGAGAAGCCCGCACATATGCTCAGAGATTTTCCTTCATCTAGACAGGGCAATAGTAGAGGTCATTCCCCAACTACCACTTTAGCGGCTCCGGTGGCTCGCCCATCTTAGCAAAGGCGCCTCTTTTAGCATAGGTGGAAGTCGGCGCCGGAATAGGTTCTATGCACTATCATCTCGTCGGCGGTAGGAGTCTTTTGTCTCAATGGTCATTGGTATGTTGCGAGTACTCCATCTTGATGTGTATACATTATTAGATACGAGGGCTACCTTATCTTTTGTAACTCCTTATGTTGTTGTTAGTTTCTAAGTCGATCCCCGAAATCACACGGAACCTTTCCTCGGTCTCTACTCCTGTCGGTGAGTCGGTCTTAGCTCGATGGGTGTACAGAAATTACCCCATCATGATTCTTTAGAAAGTCACCTCAGTTGTTTTAGTGGAGTTGGAGTAGTGATTTTGATGTTATTTTCGATATAGATTGTTACATGCTTGTTATGTCTCTTGTCAACTATTGAACCCATATGGTAGAATTTCGGTTTTCGAGTGAGCCAGTCCTAGAGTGGAAGGGTAGTTCAGCAACACCTATAGGTCGCTTTGTTTCCTGCCTCAAAGCCAGGAAGATGATCTCTAAGGGATGTGTGTATCATCTAGTTCGGGACAAGGATTCTATTCGAGACCCCGACTTTTTAGTCAGTTCTTGTTATATGTGAATATCGAGTTGTTCCCAAATGATCTACCAGGAGTTCCTTCCAAACAGGAGATTTACTTTATTATTGACCTTCTCCCTAATATGCAGTCCATATTCATTCTTCCTTACATAATGGCTCTAGTCGAGCTAAAGGAGTTGAAAGAGAAGTTGAAGGATCTCCTAGATAAGGGTTTCATCAGTCCTAGCAAATTCCCATGGGGTGCTCCTATTCTCTTTGTTCAGAAGGACGATTCCTGAGGATGTGTGATTACCGGTAGTTGAACAAGGTCACAATAAAAAATACATATCCCTCCCCAAGATTGATGTTTTGTTTGACCAGTTTAAGGTGCTAAATGCTTTTCAAAGATAGACTTGAGATCCATTATCACCATTTCCAGTTAGGAAGTGACATTTTGAAGACAACCCTTCAGGACTCGGTATGGTCACTATAAGTTCATAGTTATGTCTTTTGGGATAACAGATATTACGAATTTTATGGATTTGATGAATTTGGTGTTCAAGTAGTATTTATTTGGATATGTTCGTGATCGTCTTCATAGATGATATTATCATACGCTCGAGTGAGGAGGAGCATGCTACTCATTTGAGGATAGTGTTGCAGACTCAAGGATCGCCAACTATTTAATAAATTTAGAAAATGTGAGTTTTAGCTGAACTTACTAGAATTTTTAGGCCATGTAGTGTCTTGTGAGGATGTGCAAGTGGACTCTCAAAAGATAGAAGTAGTGAAGAATTAGCCTAGACCGTCACTCCCTACGGATATTAGAAGCTTCTTGGGTTTGGCTGGCTACTACAGGAGGTTCATAGAGGATTTTCATCATTACAGCACTGTTGACTAAGTTGACCAAGAAGAAGGTCAAACTTCAATGGTCAGATGCTTATGAGAAAGAGTTTTTCAAGAGTTAAAGACTCGACTCACTTCAACTGATGACCCTATTGGAGGGAACAAATGGTTTTGTTGTGTATTCACGATGCCTCTAGGTTTAGTCTTGGTTGTGTGTTGAAGCAGCATGGTAAGGTCATTGAGTATGCCTCTAGATAGATTAAGACTCACGAGAAGAATTATCTGACGCATGAGCTAGAGTGGGTAGCTATGGTATTTTCTTTAAAGATTTGGAGGCACTATTTGTATGGGGTTCATGTGGATGTGCTCACAAACCACAAGAACCTTGAGGTATATATTCCTTTTCGAGAAGGACTGGGTGAGGCAAAGGGAGATGGCTAGAGCTTCTCAAGAACTATGACATGAGCATCCATTATTATCCGGGAAAGGCCAATGTGAGTGGAGGATGCTCTTGGTAGGCTATCCATGGAGAGTATGTCTCGTGTTTGAAAATAGGAGAAGGAGTTGAAAAAGGATGTCCATAGAGGCTTGCTTATTTGGGGATTCACCTTACAGATTCTACCGATGGTGGTGTTATCATCAGAGAATGGAGTCGGAATCTTCATTGCTAATGAGTCAAAGATAGGAAAGATGAGGACCCTATCTTAGTGAAGCTGAAGGAAGTTGATCGAAATCAAAAAGTGGAGGTTTCTCTAAGGGAAGATGTTGTACTTCGATATCAAGGTCAATTGTATTACCGATTACGGATGACTTGAGAGCGGATGTTCGGTGAGGATCATGGCTCTCGATACTCTATCCATCTAGGTTCCACTAAGATGTACCGTGACCTAAAAGAAGTCTATTGGTAGAATTGCATAAAAAAGGACATAGCGGGTTTGTGACTAGAGTGTGCGGGTGCCAATAGGTGAAGGTTGAGCATCATAGGCCTAGATGTATGCTTCAAGACATTAGCATTCCTACTTGGAAGTGGAAAGAGATCAATATGTACTTCATTATAGGCTTCCCTCCTTACCCGCAGAAAGTATGACTCTATATGAATGATTATGGACAGGTTGACAAAATCAGCTCATTTCCTATCGGTCAAAACTACGGATTCGGCTAAAATTATGATAGATTGTACATTCAGGAGTTGGTTGGGTTGCATGGAGTTCCTTTGTCCATCACTCATCTCGGATAGGGGCACTCGGTTCACCTCTTAGTTTTTATAGGTCATTTCAGAGAGGCCTTGGTACTCAAGTGAAGCTTAGAAAAACTTTTCATTTGTAGGCAGATGGTCCGCCTTGGAGTAGACCATTCCAGACTCTAGAAGAGGATATGTTGAGCATGTGTGATTGATTTCAAGTGTAGTTGGGATTATCGCTTTCCTCTCATCGAGTTTGCCTACAACAACAACTATCACTCCAGCATTTAGATAGCTCCGTTTGAGGCTCTTTATGGGCGAAGATGTAGATCACCGATTGGATAGTTTGAGGTAGAGTGAATCTACATTGATAGGGCCAAATTTAGTTCTTGAGGTCATGGAGAAAGTTCAGCTCATTAGGGAGAGGCTAATCGTCTCAGAGTCGTCAGAAATCTTATGTGGACGTTAGGCGGAGAGAGCTTGAGTTTAAGGTTGATGATTGGGTGTTTCTAAAGGTTTCTCCCATGAAGGAAGTGATGAGGTTCGAAAATAAGAGCTTAGTCTGATATTATGGTTCATATGAAGTTCTGAGATGAGTTGTCAAGGTGGCATATAAGTTGGAGCTACCAGCAGAGTTAGCTTGATTGCCTTGATTTTCCATGTATCAACTTTGTTAAGAAGTGATTTGGTAATCCGACATTACAGTTGTTCCGATTGAGTATGCGAATGTGAGAGGATAACCTTACCTATGAGGAGGTTCCGATTGAGATCCCTGATCATTAGGTTCAGAAGTTGAGAAACAAGGAAGTATCTTTATTAAGGTTTCTTAGAAATTATCTTGTTAGGGAAGCGATGGGGGAAGGCAAGCGAGATATGAGGCTAGATACCGCATCTATTCCCTTCATGTTCAGTTCCATCATGAGGTACCAGTTTTTCCTTAATATTCTATTCAGTTTGCATTTAAAGATCATGTCTCTAAGTTTCTTTCATGTCATGCATGCATGTATGTTTCATGGTCGGTTCGGTCATGTATATATTGAATGCAGGTTAGTCACTCCGTCGGTTTCGGCTATAGTTGTTCAATTTTGGGATTGTAGTTCTTTCCCCAGTCTTCCATTATGCTTAATCTACTTTTGAGGATGAATGTTCATAATGGGGAGATAATGTAACACTCAAGGGTCCCTAATATTACAACCTAGGGTTGAATCGAGAAACGGGAAAACTTGCATGATTCATAAAGCGACTCGGAATGAGTCGCTATTGGAAACAACGATCCGTTGTGTGCCTCGTATAAGCCTTTCAGTGAAACCCTCCCAGAAACAGCAGGTCTAGCAAAAACTCATTAGTTCTTTAAATAGGTACTCCTAAGAAGCCATTAAGTGGAGTTTAGAAAAGGGGTCAGAAGTTGGTTGGTCTAGCAGGACGGATACCACGACTTGTTAGGGCGAGTAACAATCCGTGGTATAGATCCGTTGTCTGGAGTTAGAAATCAATGCTGGTGAAGAACAGTGGTGATAGCAAGAGGAGAAACGAGTCATTATTTCATATAATGACTTGACCTATTCAATCATTGGTCATAGAATCAGCAGTACCATAAGTACTCAGAAAATAACGGATGGATCGAACAGGTCGTCAAGTCCCCGAACGACTAGTTGGGTGGGTCGTTGTAGTTGACAGTCAGGAATTTTATGCAATTTTCCTAGGGTAGTTTTGTAAATTCCTAAGCTATAAATCCCTAATGACATCATTTTGGGCTTCTTAATGAGTGTTTTAGGAGGGTTTAACCTAGCCTAAGTCATTATATACTCTCATAACTTCATCCTCTTCAAGGTCAAGCTAGGATTCCTCGTCATTTTCACTCTCAATCCTCTTGGGATTTTAAGATAACTTAGAAATCAATCTACCTAAGTATAGGGCCATGAATGGGGGATTTCTTCCACCCTCATGCCCAATTTCTTCTCTAGTTCATGAATTCAAGTCTCCAATTAAGTGTATTGAATTTCTAGGGTTTCAACCCCAATCCATGCAATTATCTATGTAATGTTTAGGGGTCAAATCCCCTCATGTTTCAATTATGATTTAAGACTAATTGGGGAAGATTTTATCTTCAATTTAATTATAAATTCATGATTTCAAGTTATTAGAAATTATGCCCGTTATAGATGTTTTGTGAAGGTCAAGCCTATGATTCCATGATTTCAAGCATGATGAGTTATCTAGTATGCATGAATATTTATGAATCCTTAACTTATGATTTCATAATTTGAATTATGAAGTCTATTTCAAGTATATATGATTTCATGACTTGGGCAAGCCCAACGAAAAGTTAAGTATGCTTATTATGATTTTGGCAAGGTCTACAAGATTAGATATGAAATGTTTGAGTCAAGACTCCTAATATTCAGATTTGAGCTATGTTTTGAGAAGATGATTATATGAGAAATGTTCATGTTTTAGGAGTAGTTTCTAGCACCAAGTATGCCAAGGATTCCTAGGACCTTATGCCTACGAACTATGTGCCAACGTAGGGTATATTCTTCTTTTAGGACCGCCTCTCAAGAGAGTGTTTCTCCCACTCCGAGGCACACTGGTGATATCACCATATTCATTCTTCCACTTGAGAGCTTAGAATGGCTCTCCTCCACGTGGAAAAGATGTGGGATCATCATGCGCTCATACATAGTGGTTATCGATTATGTGAGTCTCCCATTATACCTCATAATTTCAATTAGTCATGTTTAAAACGCCGGTATTTATTTTGATAGTATTTTTGACCCATTGATCATTTTATGAGTTTACGCTTGCCAGTTTCAAGCATGAAAAGTTGTATGATTTCTATTTCTAAACAGCAGGACATTATGTTAGAAACATGATGACTAGTTATGATTATGAATATCTTAGATATATGGTCTTTAGCATGTTGTCCTTACTCTCATGATCTTATATTGATTTATATTCATGAATTCAGCTAACATTTACTCACCATGTTTTACTTACCTTACATATTCGGTACATTCTAAAAATGCGGCCAGCATATTCTATATTATATCATCTCATGATATAAGTTCAGAAGTGATCCCTCCTAGTCTTGTCACTAGCTTGCACTCGCTCAATTCAGCTCCATCCGGCATTGGGTGAGTCCTCATCATCCGAGGACATATATTAGTTTATGGTTGTTATATTGTGTTTTAGTTTCATACTTGGAGTTAGTTAGGGGCTTGCCGGCATCTCATCAGATAGTAGAGCCTTTTTTTCATCCATAGACTTAGCATGTTCAACTTTGTGACTCAGTGTTGTGATATTATTGCTTTTGCCTAGCAGCTTCATGATACTTAGACTTCCTCTTATACATGCTTGTAAATTTCCATTTGATTATTCTCTTAAGTCATTCTATGTATGTACCATAGGTTAGCTTGGAGGCATTTGTGGTTCTAGGTCCCGTGTCTCAGTCCGGAGTCTTATCTCCAGTCATGACAAGAAGGTGTTGGTTTTCACACAATTGGGAGATGGTGTCTAGAGGTATCAAGGGAGGTTTTGTGTCCCCAGTGTAGATGGTCTCAAATAAAGGATCATGGCGAGAAGCACACGGCTCCAGGTATTCTATTCCCCAGGTTCCACTAAGATGTATCATGACTTGAGAGAAGTCTATTGGTGGAATGGTATGAAGAGAGACATTGCATACTTTGCACCTAAATGCCTAAATTGTCAATAAGTTAAGGTTGAGCACCATAGGCTATGTAGTGTAGCTCAAAATATAGCAATCCCTAAATGGAAGTGGGAGATGATCAATGAATTTTTCACGGTCTACCAAAGTCACACCAGATTAATATACTCTATTTGGTTGATTGTGGATCAAATGACTAAACAGACTCTTACCCATTAATACTACGGATACAATAAAGTCTTATGCTAGGTTGTATATTCTGGAGTTGGTCCAGCTTCATGGAGTTCCATTGTCTATCATATCAGATAGGGGCACACATAGAGTCTCCTCTATAATATGGACTATCCAAAAACCTAAAATACGAGAAAAGTCCAACTGGGGTGTCTCGCGGGATGCTATAAGAAATGATATGACATATCTCCATAACATAAAAGCGAACAACTAAACAATACTGATAATACGAACAACAAAACAATAATTGGGCAACAATATCACCTCAATTACACTATCTGGGTCAGAAGCACGAAGTAAGTGAGGATATCTAGACCTCATGTCGTCCTCGGCTTGAGAGTCATCTCCTCTACATTTTGTTCCCTCCATAGGACTTTAACGGAAATTTACATCTTTAGTTCTCAATCTACAAACTTGTCGATCTAGTATAGCAGCTGGAGGTCTTTTTATAGGATAATTCATTAACTTGAATATCCTCCGCTTTAGAATAACCAGTAAAGGTCCCCTATGCACTGTTAGCATTGACACGTGGAAAAATGGATGAATGGATTCTAGCCTGAAGGAAGTTCTAATTCCATATGTTACTCAGTCTATCCTTGAAGGATTGATACGGGCCAATGAACCTAGGGCTAAACTTGCCCTTCTGCCAAATCTTATCACGCCTTTCATAGGCGAGACCTTAAGAAAATACCCAATCATCAATATTAAACTCCAAGTCTCTATGTTGCACATCAAAATAGGACTTCTGACGACTCTAGATTGTTAGCAACGGTTCTATGATAAGTTTCACTTTTTCTTCTATCTGGTGAATCATATCCAAGTCCGATTGATCAAGATTCCCCTACTTCAAAACCATCCTATAGGGGATCTATATTTCTGCCCATATAAAGCCTCATAAGGCACCATCTAGACAACAGAATGATAGGTATTGTGTATTCAGATTCAATAAAGGGGTAGATGCTGCGTCTAGACTCCTCCAAAGTCTAGCACACACCTTTCGTAGCATGAACTCGAGCGTACGAGATAGTGAGATCTGCCACCCATTTGTCTGGAGATGGAAGATGTACTCAGATTAATCCCTAAACCTTTCTAAAACGACTTCCAGAATCTAGCTATAAAGCGTACTTGCTGTCGGGAAATAATAGATCTTCGGGACACCATGGGATTGGAATACCTCCTTAATATACAACTCGCGTAATCTTGTTTGAAAATAGTCTTGACTAGTAAGAAATGGAGGCTGATTTCGTAAGCCTATCGACAATGATCCAAATAGAGTCGAATTTACGCCTAGTGCAAGGTAACCCTATAACAAAATCCATAATGTGGCTTTCTATTTCCATATAGCTACGGTTATCTCCTAAGTTAGTACGCTAGGTTTCTGATGTTTCGCTTTTACCTGCTGGAAATTGGGACACTGTGCAATTCAGCTACACCTTTCTTCATTCGGGCCATGATATATCTCCTTTATATCATGGTACAACTTCGTCAAACACGGATGAAGAGAGTAATGAGAATTATGTACCTCTTTTCATGATCTGTTGGTGAAGCCCTGCTACATTGGGAACATAGAGTTGACCTCTGAACCTCAAGACACCATCTCCTATTAACTCAAAGGCCGATAGTTCACCTTGTTGAACCTTGTCCCGAGCTCCACTAGAGGCTTTCAGGGTCCTCGTACTGCGGCTCCTTCACCTCTACAACTAGAGATGACCTTTTACTTTGTATTTTGGATCCACGATCCCATTATCCTGCGAATCTACTATACGGGTACATAGATTGGCTAAGCGGTGTAGGTCTCAAGCCATTTCCCGCTATTTTGGCCTCATTCTAGGTTGCCCATAGATCTGTGGCAAAAGCATAGTCATATTAGCCTTCCACAGGTGATATAGGATATTTACATTGTGATCTTTCAGCAACTCTAGCCAATGATGTTGTCGCAAATTCAACTCTTATTTTTGTGTAAAGATATACTGGAGGCTTTATGATCGGTAAAGATGTCACGTGCACACCACACAATAATGCCTCCATATTTTAGAGCATGAACCCTTTGCATTAACTCTAAATCATGGGTGGTGTAGTTCTTTTCATGCTTCAGCTTCGCACTTGCCTCGAAGCATAGGCAATTGCTTTTACCATGTTGCATCGAAAACACCCCTAACCCAATGCCTAAAGCATCACGGAAATTTCTGTCATTAGCCTTTGAATCTTAGATAATGCTAATACTAGATGCGGATGTCCAATCAATTTTCATCTCTTGAAAACTCTTGCTCACAAGACTTGGTCGGTGGAATTCTGCTGCATACGAGGCAATGCGGTCAATGGTGCTGATAAGGCAGAAATTCCTTCCATGAACCTTCCACGGCAATACCCGGCTAACCCGAGCTACGGAACTTTGGTTAGAGTGGGTAAGATTACCGGGCTATGTATTTACTTCCTCAATTTTCTATGAGTCAACCTAGATACCTACACCAAACACAATATAGCCCAAAGAAGGCTACAGAATTTAAGTAGAACTCACATTTGAGAACTTCGCGTATAGCGCGATCTCGAGGATCTAAGTATCGTTACAAAATGATCTGTGTTCGGCTTACGGCGGGAATATACCATAATATCATCAATAAACACTATCACAAACAGATCTAAATATGGCCTAAAGATATTTGTCCATCAAATCTATAAACATAAGGGCATTCGTCAATTCGAACATGACTAAGAATTCAAAATGACCCATTACACACAGTCTGAAGTGTCTTCGAAATATCTTTCTCCTAGACCGCACTTGATGATACCCTAACCTTAAGTCGACCTTGGAGAAATATTTCTCTCCCTATAGTTGATTGAACAAATCATCTATCCTTGGAAGGGGATATTTATTCTTAATCGTAACTTTATTTAACTTTCGATAATCTATATAGATTCAGTGAGAGCCATCTTTCTTTCTTACAAAACGAGTGGCGCACCCCATGGTGAATTACTCATTTGATAAGCCCTTACCTAGCAAATCTTTCCTTTATTATTCCAATTCCTCCAGCTTGAAAGATACATTCGGTACAGAGGGATGGATATGATTGCGTACAATTAGCGGTTAGAGAAATCGATCTCACACTTTGGAGAAATACCGGGGAAGAACTTCGGGAAACACATCCAAAAATTCAACGACCCACGGAGATATGGACTAAAGAGTCATTTTTCTTGCATATCTAGACCTAATAATATGATAAGAAATGCTGGCCTTTTGCTATATGCTTTCTTGCCGGAGATAGGATGTAACCTACCTTTGGCGTAGTTGTGCTACCGTTCCATTCTCGCACTACCTTCCTTGGAAAGTGAAATCGGATGGTCTTGGTCAAGCAGTACACATTGGCATAACATGGTGCTGAACAATTCATACCCTTAATTACATCAAAATCAATCATTTCTAGCTCCACTAAATTAGCTAAGATTACGTGACAATCTCTACTATACAACCTAGATAAATTCTCTTAGCAATAATAGAGTCACTTGGAGTAAGGTGTGGACACCAACAATGGTTGCTAAAGCAATTGTGGTGTTATAGAAAACTTTTGTGCCACTAACGGAGTAACATAAGACAAAAGTAGAACCTGGATCCTATTAAAGCATAAATCAGGTAAGAGCAAACATCCAACATACACTGTCACAACATCTAATTGTGATTCGACTCATGTCGCGCTAGTAGGCACTACAGGAACAAGACTCCACACGATCTACCTCTACCTCTTGCAAAGTGGGTAGGGGTTTGCTCCTACTGAAGGTGCTGGAACATGTGATCCTACTGAGGACCTATTCTGCTGGTCCCGGTCACCTAATCTCTAGTCGAGGACAATCCCTTATCATATGGCCCTCTTGCCCAAAAATATAATAAGAAGTAGAGCCATATATACACCTCCCAAAATGTTGTCAGCCTACAAATGCTACAATGCGGTATAGTGGGCACATACGGTTTGATCCCCTCTGCTGCTGGGAACCAGACACTCGTGAACTCTCGCCGGGACCTGACTGTCCGCGACAATCTGGTTTAGCACCTTGTTCTTCAGCTGAGTGGAGAGTGCAGGTAGCCTACACGATATTAGGGGCACAGGTCAGCCCCCCAAAATTCTGTCTGCATGTCATTGGGCACGGCCCTTCGGCGTTGCTCTTGATTACGCTCTTTCTACCTCATGCTGACCCGCCTAATCCCTTCAATGTTTTGAGAAAAATATTGGATAGGCACAAATATCCATATCCTCCTGTAAGCTAGCTATAACACAGTTTCCACATATTTTGGAAGAATCCCCATGATGAACCGTGTACCACAGCAGCATGGTATCCACAAATATTGGCGCATATCTTGCCAAAGAGTCAAACCTTGTGCGTACTCGTGAATACTCATCGTACCTTGCTCCAGGTGCAGGAACTAATCCACCCGAGCCTGTCAAATTTCTCGAGGCAAATAGTGATCTATGAAGGCCTGCGAAAAGCTGAACCAAGTACGAAAGGGGTATGTCTCTACCATGGGACCTCTCCAACTCTCGTACCACAATACCGCTATGTCTCACTGCTTAATGCCACCAATTCAGCTAACTCTATGGGTGTAGCATGCATCACCATAAATATCCCTTTGCAATTGGTCCAAAAGTCCCGAGGTCCTCTCCACAGTCTATCCCTATAAACTACGGGGGACTCGGGGTGAAACTCTCGGACCTCGGGCCGCTGATAGGTCCTCCAGTAGATTCGAGTGACAACTGGTACCACTGGCTGGCTCTGAGTGGCCATCATTTGAGCCACCATATAAACCGCGCTTCTAACCTCCTGATTCAATGGTATAGGAATAGCTGGGGTGGTGCTAACATATTTTTTGCCCTTGGGGGGGCTCTTGATGCAATGGAGAATCTTGGGAGAGATCGAGATGATATCTTTCTCTCGCCCTCCAGATTAGGCCAGCTCTGATGTGGCACTCTGCTAGTTCTCTCTCCTACAGTAGTATCCAAATCTCGACCAGCCGTAATCTATCGTGCATCGTATATTTTCTCTATAGATAAGCATAATATTGTAAGCTTAGGGACTGACCCTATACAACATAACACTATAGCACGATTGAAGAAGAAGAAGGAGTAACCATGTTATCATGCCTCGTAGCCTCCTGCCTATAGAATATGGTCCACAACAAATCCATAGACAAGACTCTACTAAACATGGCTGCACTTGAACTCCTAGGATATAATGTTGCTCGTGCACCAAGTTTGTCACGCCCACCTTGGGAGAATGACCCAGCACCCTAATGCCAATGGGACTGGGCTGATCTAGCTACGCATATGCACCTCTGGTGCCTGCCAGCAACTCAAAATCAAGCAAACAAATAGCTATATATAAGTATGACACAGTCTCAAGTCGACAGGCCACGCAACAAACTGTAAAGAAAATAGCTAAACCCAACAACATAACCATAAAGGGATCCTATGCGGGCTGACAAAGGCCGCCATGCTATATCTAGTCATAACAGAAGGAAAACAAGCAGTCATATTCATACTATAGCTGACAAGGCTGCTAACTAACTAAGACTAAACTAGGTCCCATATGAACACATAAGATATAACATACATAGGCCCCACCCATGACCAAAAACAACCAACAATTGAAAATTATAGTGCAAGCCTCTAAGAGCGGTATAGTGGTCGGGACAAGGCCCTGACCTATCCAAAGTTGTACAACAAAAGGGAAAACCTTTCTAACTATCAACTCCGGAGAAAAGGAGTTGAATGAACTGCTAACCACGGATGACAACTAATAAAGTCCTAAACCACGTCTATACCCCTACAGCAAGTATGTAGCGCCCCTGAAGAGGGCGTCGGTACAATATGTACCGAATATGTAGGCAGTATAAAAATGACTAAATAGAACTGATAAACAAATTGAGACTAACCAATTAGAAGAATAAGGTTATGACCTGAATAGCCTCACAACTTGAAGTATAGCTAACAAGTAGTAATACAAACAAGAACCTTGCACAGGCCCCATAAGCTTTGGAAGGTACAATCCAGCACAAAAAATAACCTACCTAGGCCCCCATAAACCCTATCGATTACAATTCAATCATATACCCCTAATATGGTCAATATGATTCAATGAAACTATAGCCAACCTACCACGGTCTCTAGGTCTACAAGCGAACTGGTGATCTGCGCAGCTATATCGATCCCTACGGCCTCGTGTAAGCGCACCACTGGGGAAAACAAGGCTCGACAGAAGGTTAGTGATACCAATATGACATAAGAAGAAGTCCATTCGTGGATGGACTGTAATATAGCCTTATAGGCCTTAATATGATCCTGTCATACATCATATAGCTCCTCCGAGCGATCTATAGCCCCATGGCGATGATGACTAGCAACCACGAGGTTGGTCTGACGGAAGCTATATATTGGGGTGGGGTCAGTCCCAGCTGAAATAATCTTTAATCTCAAAACTATATGTAGCAATTAATCACAATATACATGTTTACCACTTACTTACAAGGATGTACGTCATATTACTATACGACAGGAATAACTTTCTAAAGAGGTTAGCCTTAACATACCTCGAATCGCCAATTTCATTCACCCAAATAGTTCCAATCTGTGTCCGGTAATTTCACTTAATTGCAGCATTTATGCTGAGAGAATAAGGCTATTTCAATAGTAGGAATTGGAAAATAACAATAAACTTCAATAATAATCAAAATAACTACAACTTAATTTGTTCAGATTCGGCCGAAAACTCATAAATTCCTGAGAGTTTAGAAGATAGAAATTCTTACCTATCACTTGTAGCCGCTTGGGACTCGTTGGGAAATTGATTTCTACAATTGTTACTTAGCAGGTTAGGTAATCCAGAGAAATTTCAGAAATAACTCACAAGGATGTTCCTCATAGACCTGGAATTCATTATCCTAGACGAATTAGCATTTGGATGGAGTTTAACAGCATAAATCAGTGAAAAATAAATGAAAAATAGAGAGAAAATATACATTAGGGTCAATTTATGATAATTGGGAAATTTTAATATGATTTCAACTTAAACATGAAGTGTTTATTTAGGTTGGAGTCAGTGGCAAGGGGTGGTGCAGTGCGTGGCCATAGCGCCAGGTCAGGGCGTGCGTCATACTCTAACATTCTCAATATACGTACGCACGCATTGGTTAAGCAATAGAAACATAGGGTGTAACACTTGATAACCCCGTCGTCGGGATCGTGGGAGTGGAAGATCAGAGAAGTGAAAATTAAGTTCAGCAAATAATGACTGGTTACCATGAGTTGTAGCGACAACAACAACCCGTGATGTGACTCGTCATCAACGTGGGCAGAATTTCCAAGAGAGTTTCTAGGGGTATTTTAGTAACCATATTTTTTATCTCTAAACGAGAATGTTTTGGGATTCCTAAAAATATTTAATGTTTTAATTAGTATAAACTCCTATTCTTTCCATTACAACATAAAAACTCAAGATCATAGCTCTCAAGCTCTCAAGAAATTAGGATTTATCTTGCTTGAACCTAGGGTTCTTCAAACTTGAGCACGAGTTTGACTTTCTAGGTATGTGAGGATAACCTAAGTAAGAATTCCTATTCATCCTTATTCCCTACATCTATACAAGAATTCATTGAGATTAAAGCTAGGGTCTATACCAAAATTCTTAAATTGTCTTCTTCTCTATCTATTGAATTGATCATTGATGAGTTATTTATATTGAATTGTTTCTATTGTTATTGACTATCATTCTCTTGATGTTCATTGATGATTATTTCTTGCTTATTGATTCATTGATTAATGATGGTTCATGTTTCTTATCCCATGGACCATGGCCATGAAAGTCATGATTTTGAAAGCATTCTTATTTTGAGATAAATGCATTATTTTCGTAAAGTTAGGCATATTTTAAGAGAGTTTTCATGAAGAGATTTTGAGAAAGGAAGTATGATTTTTTTAGCATGATTTTCAAAGAATTAAAGTAAAGTTTTATCTTTGAAAATTAAGAGTTTTGAGCATAGAAGCTCACAAGTTTTACAAGAGATGTTTGGAGCATAGAAGCTCCCAAGTTTTTAAAGAATGTTTTGAGCAAAAGGCTCCAAAGAGATTTTTAAACATATGTTATATTTATAGCTAAAGTGATTTTTAATGATATTTTTGAGTTGCCTCAAGTAAGGCATAAGGACATGAGCATAATAATTTGGGAGGATTATTTACCACCGAGTTAGGGAAAAGGATTTAGACAACACGTAAACCCAGAACTACGTAGACAACGTAGGATGGAAACATGTAGTTGGTTAAGATGAATCCTTAAATATAAGTCCCAGGTAAGGACTCGATATTACGGATCCAAGATTGTGATCATTCTCTGCCCTGGCAAGCTTTGAGCGACTCCTACCAGCAAGAGATAGTTGGGCATCATGTGTTCATTCATGATAGTGTCGGTTATAAGAAACTCTCAACCTACTATGATGTACATTGTTGACACCCAATTTAGACCTCCCGACGCCCCGCATAAGCTGCTTATATATATATATCTCATTTTACCTTTTTACGCAATTGTTCGGCTTGCATTAATGTTTTAAAAAATGATTAATTACCATAATTCTTGAAAAAATTATTTTTAAATTGCATATATATATATATATATATATATATAATATGTATACATGTATATATAATTTGCATTAATTTTAATTTATTAATTTCTGACCTTAAATTAATTGTACCATATATGGTATATTTTGCTTTTAATACATGCATCTTTAAAATACTTTATTTTAAAATATATGTTTTACTTAATTTTTATAAATTATTTACATTATAATATTTATATAATTTTAACTAAATTTTATAAATTTATTTGTGTAATAATATTACTTGAATTTATAAATTATTTATGTTAATAAAATTTATATAATTTTTGATAAATTAATTATATTTCCTAGGCATTGAATTATTTACAAAATATAGTATTTTGTGATATATAATATTTACATGAGTTTACTCAATTTTTATAACTTATTTATATTGATAATAAATGTTTATATAGTTTCCCATGTTTAAACTATTATATTACCTATTTGTTAAATTGTTTACAAATATAGTATTTTATTAATCATATAGCAACCAATTTTGAATGCTTCCAATTTATTTAAAACTAGCTACGCACCATTCAATTTTAGCTATTTCTGTCATTTTAGCCACATTTTGAACTCAGATTCAATTTGAATTAAGTTCCTACCATTCTCCCCATTCACCCAATCCATAACCCATTAATCTGACCCAGATCCGACCCAAATATTCTAATCTAATCCTAACTTGATCCATCATATCCAATACAATGGTTAAGAATGAAACCCTATGTTATTTCCTTATTTACTATACTCTACACCCAAAGAATCCTAATCTAACTTTTCATTTTCCTCCCTCTACACAACTTTCTTATTTGCCTCTTCTCCTCTCCTTCATCTTCCTCGTTTCAGTTTGCCGCTCAAGCTCACGGCAGTTACTTCTCTTTCTCCTCCACAGCCAAGCACCACCAACCTCATCTTTCTCTCCCTCTTCTCTTCTCCTTCACCAAGCACAACATTTGCACCAACCCACCACCGAAAAGCGAATCACGTAGCCACCGGGCGAATCCTCACCACCATCTCCTCTCCTCGGTCTTCCCCTCCGTTCAGACACCAGCACCACCACAGCCATCCCTTCCCTCCATTTTTTTCCTTTTCTCTGCCCGACCATCAGCATTTTGGCAGAAACGGCAACTTAACTAGGCCCATCTCCTCTCTCCAAAATTCGGCGAAACCGGCCACCCTAGCTCTCGTTTATTTCCCCTCTCCACGGATGCATTCTCCCCATTAAAACACCGCGTATTACTACCAGCCGACCTAATCGTTGGGGTGGCCGCTTCGGTTCAAATACGAACGGATCTGAAGATCTATGCACTAGATTTTCTTCCTTCCCCTTTGTTTTATTTTGTTTTTTAATATATATATATATATATATATATATATATATAATCATGTCCATTGATTAGTATGCTTGTTCATGAATATTTGATTATTATCTTGTGCTCATCTCCATATTATCATAGGTAAATTCTGCGAAATTCTAGCTAGTTCTCATTTGGTTATTAGAAGTGCGTATACGCAAATATATCTTCGTTTTATTGTTTTCTTGCCCTGCATAAGGGTCTAATACTTAAATTATTAAACTCTCACACATTTTTCAAAGATATATGCATATATATATATATATATATATGTATGTATGTACGTATGTATGTATGTATATATAGTTCTTGTCAAAATGAATGAAGTTAAATACTCTTACAAGTCGTCATTGATGATTGGTTAATGGTGCTCGAAAATCCCAAAATTAATTGTTGATATCTTTATTCAGTAATTTTCTCCATGTGTCTAATTCTCTTGGTAGGCAAATATTTTAAATATATTCATTTACGAGGATGTCAGTGTTATTATTCAATAAGCTTAGAGTTAAAATCCTTATTTTAGGTTGTTGCCTTCCTGATTTAATAATATTTTTAGGTATGATTTGTTTGTAAATATTATCATATAGTTGTCTTGCATATATTTAATTTAATTAATCATATATTTGCATTTTATTGTATATTAAGTGATTTTGGCTTTTATTTGTCTTAGTGATTCTTTCCTTATTTTGAGTGATGATAACTTTGGTAAGGGATCTTAACAAAAGTTTATTTGATTACGTCAATCAAGAGAATATTTTCTCTACTAATTCTACGTGTGATTTATTCTTTCCCTTTATTCTATAATTTAACTGACTGGTTCGGCTATAAAAGTAGCCCTCCACTTCTCTTTGGAGGACATTCGAACACTAATAGAAATGCAATAGACTTTATTTCAAAAAATATTGCTTGGTTCCTTCTAAAAACATCGCTCTTCTATCCCACTTCATCACGAGCACTGCTCGGGGATCCACCAAGTTCTTTGTGATCTTGACATATTGAAGTTTGGGTCTCAATTTGTTGCTTAAAGTCTTTCTGAAATTGTTGGTTGTTGCTCTATTCTTTATTGATTAACTTGATTGATTATTTTTCCTCTATACTTTTCTGATAATACAATGTGTAAACTTGTACTTGCATTGTGATAATTCTTTAAGTATGGTATTCTTAGGTCTCATAATATGTGATTCAAATCTATTTACGCAAGGTATTATGTAAAAACCTTAGTATAACATGAATTATGATTTCCAAAATATATGTTTGTATGTGCATAGCTGTTGTGTCCTTTGTTTAACAGGTTACCCCTAATCTATGGAATGGAGAGTCGCTTGGGGAAAGGGGGATTTTTGTTTAATTTTGTTTAATTCATTATTTTGTGTATATTGTGTTGATTTGTTATTTACTTTCTTCAGTTTATAATAATTGTAAAATGCTATAAATAGTGAAAAAAGAGGGTTTACGGGGTGTGGGGGGTGGGGAGAGAGGCTATGTGTGGGTTCTCTTGTCGTGCTATCCTGGGATGTCGTTTTAACTTATGCCATGCTTATTAGATACCATGCCTATAGGATATCAATACCTAGAAAACATGCCTAGAAGATTAAATGAATTTTGACACCCAGAGTCTTCATTTTTGGTCTTGCCAAATTTACTTAATCTTGAAAGCCCATAATCTGTTTATGAAGTTAATCCGTTAATAAGGTAAAACCTGTTTATTAATCATCGTAGGTAGTTTAGAAAATGTTGAAGCAATTGAATAGAAGATCCACTTATAAGTTTATAATTAAGTTATCCGTTTAAATATGTTCAATATTACTACTCTTAAGTATTTCGTTATTTCATGACTGATTGATTGCAATATTCTCAAAAGATTATAATGCAATAGTTTAGATACTAGATTAAGCGGAAATTAATGATAAAATCCTGAAATCAGTCTCCTCTCATATGTATGATTCATAATTTGTGATGTTGCATGCGCATTTAGGTAGAAATCATTACTATAGGGTTCATCACATTATAATATCATGCATGTACCGGTGCTAATAGATTTTATCTAAAAGGAATATATTTTGATATGTCAATCTTGCGATTAGAAATCATTTGGGCCCAATGTTATAATTTAATATGAAATATGTCTCATTCTTTAACTCGAATGTCCTGCCTATAAAATAGTGATAAAATATGCCATCACGTCGCCTCATGTATGCACACAACATAATAGAAACTCACCTCGTGATGTATAATACGTGACCTATTTATATGCATTAGAAAACACCCATTATAGGATTACCCCATTTAGATATCATACTTTAATAAATAAATCATTACTCGAACTTTGTTTAAATATTATTTGTCATCTAGAGAAGCCTCTTATTAGTATGCCTCTCGCCTTAACCTAGATATCACGTCTGCAGGATCAGCAGTATAAATCTATATCACACTTGTTTAGGAAGTCAAGTTTGTAAAATGCGAAATCTAATAAATATGGTTTGCATCTTGCTTAGATATTGTGTTTTAATATCATGCATTTAATTTAGAGGTTTATTTGAAACTTGTACTTGCTATCTATCTTGATTCATTTGTATACATTTAATCACCCTTCTAAGACCCTAAGATTTCTAGACCCAAAATTCAAATTAGTGGTCCAATGCCTCTTGGACATTAGGCTTGGGACGGGTAGGCAAATACTAGGACGTTAGTTTTCTTCGCCTAGAAATGCTTTAGGGTTAATAATTAATTAGGTGGGTAAACGAGATATGATAATGCATGCTCGTTGAATAATCGAGCAATCTAAATGGTGTGGTATTATTTAAGTTGCACGAGGTGATCCCTTTGAGATAAGCCCCTCTCTTTAAATGTAGAACTAAAATGCAGCTGATCCCCTTCGAGACACGTAGGCACCTTTATGAGGTTCGGCCCCTTATTTCAAACTTCATTTATTCGTTTTTGTCAAATTTGTATTTGTCAATGTTCCTTCTTGTAAATTATTATATTTGTAACATGTTGTATTTTTGATTAACTTTCTTAATTAAATGTAACAACTATTTTGATATTAAAGATAGTCTTTAAATGCATTACTGTCCAAATTTCTTTCTTCCTCGCTTGTCTACAAGTTTTATTTATTTCTTATAAATCCTAGTTTAAGTATAAATAACATAGGCTAAAATTGATTATCTTTGATCGTTAGTAATTCCCCACATATAAATGGATCGTCCATGAACCACATTTATGGACCTCGAAGGTGCCTAACATCTTCCTTTCGAGTAATTTAAGCCCTTTCCCAAACTTGGTGATGAAGGCTAATTCAAATTAACTCGGCGTCCTAACGCGCCTCAAAATCGTTAGGTGGTAAATATTCTATTTAAATGACCCTTAAGGGCATCACATGTTGAATCCCGCTTTTCGCGAGAAAATGGGCGTGAAGCATGGCGACTCCACTGGAGATTTAGACTTTTAACCACAGCGTGTTCATTTTATGTGGGGCTCTATTTGAGTTTTTATTGCCCTGATTAAAACCTTTTTGCTTATTTGTTTCTATATTTTTATTCTTTGTTGTTTTAACGCAATTTACTAACAGTTTTCTTTCTTTTTTCATTTCGCCGTTATTATTTACTGCTTGTAATATGTAACAAACATTTACTTTTTTAAATTACTGCGTGTTTTATTTTATTAATTGTCATCACTCATACTTCCCCCACTTGGGAACTGCCACTATCCACACTTGACAATAGTTTGCATGGTTTCACGGCCATTCACTATTAAAACACCCCGAGGAATGCCTTATGATTTGATCGATCAGCGGTGCTTCGACGGTCATAAGTTTCCTCACTCTCGAGTTATCCGCTTGAGGGAACCGTGTCATACCCACTCTTGTTCCTAGATCTTGACCATGTACGCCTTCAGTAAAAATTTATACGCATCATATTAAGCTTAGAAAAATCGCGACGTCCATGGCACGTCAGATTAATAGAGAAACCATGCCCTGAGTCTTAAGGGATTTCGTCGAGGAAGGCGATCCATAAAATTATGTGCATTTTGAGAGACAATAATGTTTAGGTAATGTCATTTTCTCACAGGTGGGTAGGTTAGTTTTAACCTTCTTTGTATTGCGGTACAATGAGCCTTCCTACCTCCTACCCAAGGTTTGGCATGGTTTGGTGCATGCTCGTGGGATTGAAATCATGGTGGGTAGATTTAGAATGCGGTCAAGCGAGGTGAGAAAGTGTTGGGACACTTACCTTCTCTTATACAAGTTGCTCCTTGTCGAGAACTTATCTAAGGCCCACCGTATTTTGGGACGAAAGGGCTGTTTTCAGATTTGGTGATATTGAGATGACTCCATTATTGGAAGAAATTGGATGGTATGTAGAAAATGTGAGCTGTTATGGAGAGGAACGAGGAAATGGGAAAAAAGCTGAAATGGTTATATCGAAACACGTCACGTTAGAAGATGTGTGTGACAAGTTGGGGTTACAAGGTAGCAACATGGTGTCCTATGTAATGAAGAGAAGGATGCCGGGAACTTATTTGCTCAACAGGTTTGGTCATAATTCATCTTGTGAGATCTACAAAAATAGAGAGTCAGAGTCCAAGATCGTGGTTGAGCAAAAGAATATTTGCATTCATGGTTTATTTTACAAGGGATGGTGGTCTTACCATGAGGAGACAAGGAAGACATTGATACCCCTCTTATTTCGGTTCGTTCATGCCTTGTGCAAAGGTGTTGACAAAGGACCGTGTACAATCGTCCCAATGATTGTGGTTGACATCTATGAAACCTTGGGAAAATGCAAAAATGGGTTCAAGCATTTTGAAGGATGTAATCGGCTACTTCAACTGCAGCTTATTGAACATCTTTAAAAGGTGCGTAGCAATCCAACCATGCCTTGACCTAGAAATCGATCACATTGCTACTCATCATTACGGGGTCACTATGGGTGTTAAATGATAAAAGGCACGAGGAGGTAGAAAATGGGGTCAAATGTTGAGTAATTGTGAGAAGACTACGTGCAATGGATGTTCAATTAGTTTTCGAGATATAACTTTGTGGTATATACCAAGTCTCGGTACTATTTGGTTTTGATAGGATTCCGAGGTCTTCAACCGTACTCTCCGATGGCCAGACGATGCATCGAGCAGAGAATGCAAATAATACCCGCGATTCTTTGACATGGATGCATACCAAGTGGATTACAAGGAAAATTTTGATACGCATGCTCATACATTACAAAGGCATGGAACAAAACGATATACCTCAATGAGAAGAGCATAGAGGCAGACCAATATCAAGCTATGCAGGATTACGCCAGTGGCTACATGGCGGCGGGTTGGTATTGCAATATCAGTGTTAAACGAGGCAAGCATGTGTAGGATAAGGAAGCCCAAGCACAAACCCTCTATCGCCGCCACAAAGTAGGTCCAAGATTTAAGGGCTTGTCACCAACAGTTACACGACGACAATGCCAAAGAAATTCTTTGAGATGGGCAAGGTTGAATCTTTGGAAAGATCGCACCTTAGGTTTTGGATTCAAGGATACAAGAGTTACGCGATGAATTCGGCAAACTTGGGGAAGAATGCACAGATGGGAAGCTATGGGGAAGGATCGAGAATTGGCCTATCTCTTGTCTAGTCGTCGCCGTTTTGACAAAGTCTTTGGAAGACCCAAAGAAAGCGAACCTAGATGAAAAGTTTTAAAAGATTTAGTTGAATGCTATTTTTTCTTTGAAGCGGTTTCTTGTATTTGCAACATTTTTATCTTAATAAAGTTCATTTTGGGGTTTTATTTTTGGGAGCAAATGACAATACTTAATAGCATGTTTCTCTCTCAGACTCGTTAGGCCTGCCTCGGCGCCAAAGGGGCTCCAAAATTAGAAAATGTGTCTTCGTGTTTATTTACTTTAAAGCGGCGTGATTTCTAACCTCTTTACGGCTTTGACTTTGTTTGTTGCTTGTTTTATTTTTCCTATTTCCCCAAGGTTGATCTGTGCAAACCTGGCCTACTATACAAGGTCCAAGGGGATCCTCCTTCTCCTCACTCCCGTTCACGGCCACTTGATAATAGAGGAAGAACAAGATGGGCGAAGCCGAAACGGCACCACGGACAGGTGGTAATGGAATTTTGTCTAGGGATGAACAAGATAATTCCAAGGGGTCTGCCCACTCCAGGTTACAACGAGGTGATTATGAAGCTCGAGTGAAAATCTTTGACCTTCAAGAAAAAGTTAGCACAAGTTCGCGGTTTAAACAGCCGGACAACGTTATTACAGGCTCAGGCGGCACCTCAACTTCAAAGCACCGGCCAACCTCCCTATATCTTCACAACCCCTTGACTCCACCAAAAGATACCCCACCTCAATGTACAATACCCTCCATACATGTATTTCAAACCCACCGGCTCCCATTACCTCCCGTTATCCATCACCCATTGAGAAATACCTTATATTAACGTAAATGAAACATATGCCCACACCCATACCAACCCAATCTATATGGAGACGAGGCGCTTTGTGACTCACCATTTGGAGAATATAAAGGCCTTCAAAAGGATGAGTTGATTCAAACTCTAATGCAGAGGAGTTAAGAAGATGAATATTAGATTACCGGTATTGAAGGCACCAAGGAGTGGGTCTAGACTGAGGGCCTATGCATACACCGGATGTCGAACTACCAGAGGGGTACAAACCTCCCAAGTTTGAATTATTTGATGGACCGATGATCCAGGGCCCACCTGAGATTGTATTGTGTCAAGCTAGGCAGGAGTGGGGCCGAAATGAGAAGATAAGGATGAAATTATTCATGTAGAGGGATTTGTGGGGTGATGCTCCTAGGCGTACGTGGAGCAAAATCCGAAGAAGTGGTTTACTTGGCAGAGATGGAAGTATCCTTTGTGGAGCGTTTTGGGTTCAATACAGAAAATGCACCTGATTTGCGTCCCATCCCATCCCTAGAAATGAAGAAGCTACGAGACTTTCCTTAGAATTTGCGACTCATTGCATGACCCGAGACCGCTAGAGTACGGCCCCCAATGGAGGAGGTACAGATGAAGATATTTTCATGTGGACTCTGGATCCTGAAGTTTATGACAAATTCAGTGTTGGATTTAGGGAGAAAACTTTGTGGAGATCATTAAATTGGGCAAGAAGATTGAAGAGGGTATCAAGGATGGTACCAATATCAACTTGAATGCATTGCAAGCTATGTAAAGCCTTGCAGTCTGGGGCTGCTTCGAAGGCGCAAGAAGAAAGAAATTGACACTTTTATGATAGCCCAAGGGCCAAGAATTGTTTACAAACCTCGAAATCCACCTTTCACAAATTCCAACTCTCCCTACCAAACTCCACCTCCATCATATCAAGCTCCATCATCACCCTTACCAAGCTCCATCACCCGCCCTCAAACTCCCATTCTTACCAGGCACCATATCAAACTCTTCCTCCGACCCATTTTCAAACCCCTCCTTCACATTTACCAAGCTCCCTTATCCCATACATAGCACGAACAACTACTTATCCACAACCTTCTCACTTACGACCTTCTCCTCATCAAGACAAAGGCCTAGGGCCAAATTCGAAAGGAGGCCAACAAAGGCTATACCCCGTTAGCCAGACAATTGATCAACTGTATGTAGGGATAGAAGAAGTAGGTTATATTGAGCCTATTTATTCCCTCTAGGTCGATATCCAAGCTAAATGGTATGGCCACAACAAAGTATGCATGTATCACTCGGGCATGAGGGGGCATACTACAGAGTCCTGCATATCATTGAAGGACAAAATATAAAAGCTAATTGATACAAAGGTCATTCACCTCAAAGACCCAACACCAAACGTAACAAGCAATCCTCTACCAAACCACCAAGTGAATATGATTTCTTGTGATGAGGTTGGATATTTATCGAATACCATTGGGGTAATCGAGCACAAAGCAGGTTCTTCTTCGGACCAATCCATGACAGTGTAGAGACATCCTCCGTTTGAGGTTGGTAGTTACCCAGAGGCCTCAGTTTACGGTGGTGAGGCTGCTCCGACTTCATAAAAAATGGTGCCCTTTGGAGCTACGAGGAAAATGCCCCACGAGGAGAAAAATTGTTGGAGACGGATGCAGTACAAGGGGTGACTCCGGTCTGGAAGGGGGTATACACTCCCCCGAGACTCTGGCTCAAGGAGCCGACAAAAGGAAAATAACTGGTGGTGAAGGTTGAAAACCATGTTATTTGGAAGGTGCATACGAAAGAAATTTTCAAGTGATAAACGTTAGGCAAACCCGGCCGAACATTTTATCCCTTTTACAGCCACTGATCAACACCAAAAATCTTTGATGAAGGTGTTAGGTGAAGCATATGTTCACCAAGCATATCCAACGGGAAATGGCCCATTATGGTGGGTAAAGTATTTGAAGCTCGAAGAGCTCATTCTAGAGAGAAGATGAATTGCGTAGAGGGCATGGCTCATAACAAAGCCTTGCATATCCCAACGATTTTCAGCACACGGACAAATTCATTACCAAGGTGTTGATTGTGGGTTCCGGTTTAAAAATTTTCCCCCTAGATACTTTAACACAGGTTGGAAATTGGCCTAACTGAATCAAGCTATGAAGATGAACATCAAAGCTTTGATGGTTCAAGGGACACTTGAGTGGGAGAAATTGATCTGGATGTCTTGGTTGGCCCATACATTAACCATAACATTCCGTCATGGACATCCCAGGTTCCTATGTCTGATGTTGGGCGTCCACGGATATATGCGACGGGGAGTTGTGCCTTGACTGCGCATCAATGCTTGAAGTTTAGTGGGATCACCAGAGGTCGTGGTCACGGGATGAAATCCATCAATCTATGTTGCTCCAATTATCCCGATCATTAAAGCTAAAAAAGAAGGTTTGGATGGGGAGAGTTTCCACACCGTAGAACTTTTTGGTGTCATCGAGGAAGGAAGATAGCGGAGCGACAAAGTGCGAGTATGTTCTTTGTGGTTAAGGTTTCCAAGCCGGTAGGGACTTGGGAGTGATTACAAGGGATGGCGGAGCCTCTTGCAAGTGGCAACACAAAGCCACTTTTGGATTGGGGTACCAACCCACTGCCGAGGAGATGAAAGATTGAAAGTATCCTTTGGGAGTAAAGTTTCTTATTGCCCAACCCGCACACCTTCGCTTCAACAAACTTTCATGTCTGATGGTTTCCTTGATATCAAGCGAGCGAAGAAGATGTTGTCTTTGCTCAGTTTAGGAATCTGTTCTTGGAGGAGCCAAGTGAAAATAATTTCACGCCATTGTTAATATGAGGAAGGAGGGGTACACAGCAGATTTCAAAGAGGGGTGAAATGGCCCCGGGCCAGTTACTCAATCCCGAGGACTCAGCCCAGGAGCATCTGGGTGAACTAAAGGATAAGTTTTTTATTGTTTTAAAATAAAATGTTTGTTTTCGAAGTCGTTAAATTTCTTTTGAATATTATGTCAGAATTTTTTAGTAAAGTCCAATTAATAAAATTATTTCTCTTCATATAGTGGTCTGTTTTATTTATATTTCTAGCATTTCTAGTATTGAACACATTGAATCTAAGGCCATGGCTTGTAATGAGACTATATGACATAACCTAGGAAACCAATTAAAGCCAGGGATGAGGTAAATTTTAAAAATTTTCGGGGAAGTAGAAGAGTTTGAGAGACAATCCAAAGAAAATGCGCGGTGGTAACCTGGAAGATACGGGAGACGCCCTAAAGAGACCCCAAGATTAGCACTCATTTGCCAAAAGATGAGGTTGGGGAGTACATAGAGTTTCTGAAAGAATATAAGGACATTCATGGTCCTATCTCTGGAATTTATGATGGGGCTCATCCATTCCATAGTAGTGCATAGGTTTCCTAAGTCCGACATATGCTCCTATCAAGCAAAATCCAAGGAAGTACAAGCCTTACATGAGTCACGAAAATCAAGAGGAAGTGTCTAAGCAGATCGACATTTGGAAGATCACCAAAGTGGTGGAATATCCTACCTGGTTGGCCAATATCGTGCTAGTGCGCAGAAGGACGGAAAGTTCGGAAGTTTGTGTGGATTAGAGGGGAGCTCAACAAGGCCGACCCTAAAGATGATTTTCGACATCCAACATCCACATCCTTGTGTCTTGTACCCAAGCATGAGACATAGTCGTTCATGGGATTGTATCGTTGGCTATCATCGGGTTAGAATGCATGATGAGGATCTTGAAAAAGCCCTTCCTTTTTCCATGGAGAGTATATTTCTATAAGGTGATGTCATTCGGGTTGAAAAATGCCGGAGCTACCTACATGCGGGCCATGACCACTATCTTCCATGAAATGATCCATAAGGAGATTGGAGTTTGGATGATGTCATCATCAAGTCAAAGAAAAGCTCATACCATTTGTCAGGCCTTGAAAGTTTCAATAGGTTGCAAAAATATAATTTGAAGCTAAATCTGCAAAGTGTGCCATTTGGTGTTCCAGCAGAAAAATTATTAGGATTTATCGTCAGCCATCGGGGTATCGAGGCGAATCCAACTAAGATTAAAGCCATCAGAGCTACGCCACGAGGAGTAGAAAAGAGGTCATAGGCTTTGGGATGACTCAACTTCATCAGCCGTTTGTGCTCGAGTCAACAGTTGTTGCGAACCTATCTTCAAATTGTTGAAAAACGATGTTGCTACAAAGTGGACTCTGAATGTCAACAAGCTTTCGATAGAATTAAGGAGTATCTATCAAAGCCTCAGATTTTAGTCCCACCCAGTGAGGAAGACCTCTACTTTTGTACCTATCCGTGCTGAAAATGCCTTTGGTTGTGTTTGGGAAACACGACGAGACAGGAGGAAGGAGAAAGAAATATACTATTTAAGCAAGAAGTTCACACCGTATGAAGCTAGATATACATTGCTTGAGAGGATGTGTTGTTCTTTGACTTGGGTTGCTCAGAAATTAGGCACTATTTGTGCACTTACACAACCTACACGATCTCTAGAATGGATCATTTGAAGTATATCTTTAAAAACCCATGCCGACAGAGAAGATGGCTAAATGGCAGATATTTTTGAGTGAGGTTGACATTGTCTTTGTCACCCAGCGGTAAAGCGGGCCTTGCTTGAGATCCTTTGGCGGAAAATCACATGTGGACGAGGAGTATGAACCACTGAAGACATACTTTTCCGGCGAGGAGGTAGCCTTCATAGGAGAAGATATTGCAGAAGGAGTATGATGGTTGGAGGTTGTTATTTCTTCGATGGAGCAGCAAATTTCAAAGGAGTAGGCATTAGAGCTATGTTGGTATCGGGCGGCGACGTTACACTATCGGCTAAGCGTTGATTTCCTTGTACTAACAACATAGCTGAGTATGAAGCTTGTATCTTGGGTATCCGACTAGCAGTTGACATGAATGTGCAATCCATATTGGTAATTGAGAGTTCAATTTGTTGATGCATCAAGTGAGCGGAGATTAGGCCCACGAAGAATCAAGATCTTTCCCTATTTGCATTGTGTGCAAGAAGCGTGTAAGAGGTTTGTCAAAATTGAGTTAAGACATGTTCACTTGAATGCATAATGAATTTGCAGACGCATTGTCCACATTATCCTTGATGATCCAACATCCCGATAAGAATTACATTGATCTCATTCCCATTCATACATAAGCAACCTCTTGTGTTTTCATGTTGAGTAGAGGCTGACTGAAATGGTATGCGACATTAAAGGTATCTGAAGAATGGGAGTTATCCTGAATGCTACAAGCGTCCAAAAATGCACAGTTCGGAGGTTAGCCAACCAGTTTTTCCTAAGCAATCCTTTATAGGAGGACCACGGATTTAGGATTGTTAAGATGTGTGGATGCTAAGGAGGCAACAACTTTGATTGAGGAAATCCATGGCTGAACTTGTGGGCCTCACAAGAACAGTTTCGTGTTGGCAAAGAAGATTTTGATAGCTGGTTACTTCTTGTTGACTATAGAGACGGATTGTATCAAGTACGTGCAAAGGTGTCATCGATGTCAAACCCGCGCAGATATGATTCGAGCTCCTCCCCAGCAGGCTTCGTACCACGAGCTCACCTTGTTCGTTGCGGCTTGGGGAATGGATGTAGTGGTCCCATCGAGCTGCAGCATCTAATAGGCATAGATTCATCTTGGTTGCAATCGACTATTTCACCAAATGGGTTGAAGCTACTTCTCACAAGTCTGTCTAGAAGGTGGTGACATACTTTGTTCGCACGACCATCTTATTTGTCGATTTGGGGTGCCCGAGTCTATCATTACGTGTGGTGCTAATCTAAATAGTGACTTGATGAGAGCAACATGTGAAAATTTCAAAATCAAGCACCGCAATTCTACTGCGTATAGGCCACAAATGATGGGCGGTGGGGCTGCGAACAAAAACATCAAGAGGATTTTGCACAAGATGATGGAGTAACTACGAACAACGCTTGGCATGAGAAGCCGCCCTTTGCTTTGTTGGGATATCGTAACACTCTCCGAACGTCTACCAGAGCTACGCCTTATATGCTGGTGTATGGAAATGAAGTAGTGATACCAACTAAGGTAGAAATTCCTTTCTTGAGGATCATTCAAGAAGCAGAGGCGAGCGATGTAGAATGGGTATGAAGATTTGAGCAATTGGCATTTATCGATGGAAGAAGGATAGCTGCGGTGTGTCATGGTCAACTTTACACGAGCAGGATGACTAAGGCCTTCAATAAGAAAGTTCGACCAAGACACTTCATGCCTGGGTAGTTGGTTTTGGAAGCGTTTTTCCACACAAAGATGAAGCTAAGGGCAAGTTCTCGCCTAGCTTGGTAGGAGTCCTTACATAGTCCCACAGTGCGACGGGAGGAGCACTTATCTTCGCGAGAGATGGATGGTGAAATCGCTAAACCTATCAACTCAGGCGTTGTTAAAGAGATACTACATTTAGATTGAAATTTACTTTTGTTCTTCCTTGTAACCTGAACTACGTTGGGCCCAGATTCACATTTGGGGATACGAAAGGCATCCCATTGGGCTCGATCTATATCTTAATAAATCTTCTTCTCCTTCTCTTTATGGGATCTCGATGTTTCAACCAAGTTTCTATAGTAATATGGTTAATCAGTTGTAGACTGGGGAAGCATTTTTGAAGGGACCTCAAAAATTCGTAACGTCATGTCATTTGTAAAAGGCAGAACGTCATAGACTACCACACTTTGGGGTAGAAATTTTTGAGATGGATCTCAAAATTTCATCAAGACTAGTCAAGACAACGGTTCGATTTTGAAAGGACATTGTATGGTTTTAAATATGTCATGGCCTATGATTTGACTAGATTTTTCTTACATATTTCAACTTTTACTTTTATTTTAAAAGTACGCCTTTTCATTCGCCAGTGTGCCCCCGGCGTATACACGGATGGAATTCAACAACGGAGTGTCTAACGGATAGAAGAGGGTTACAAGACGGATGCACGGATCACTCCCTTTACAAACTAACAATTTTACTTTGAGTGTAGAAATAACGAAAATGCAAAGGCGAAATGGAGAACATCTTGTCGCAAGGCGACACTTTAGGGCTAAATCATTCTACCCTTGTGCCCCTATTTATATCTTTCTATTCTCTCATCAATGGCAGTGATATACGTGATATATGCATTTTGATATACATCGAAACTGTGTCGCATTTTGAGCCTTTATATACATTTGGACTGTATTATACATAATATAGCCATTTATACCAATATTTGCATTTTCATGATATACATCGACACTGTAATCGCATATTGAGCCCGTGATATACATGATATGAATGCAGGCCCTTATTTGCATAGTCGAGCCGTGGTATACATGATATATGCATTTATGCCCATATTACATTTGAGCGTATTTTCATTTTCATGATATACATGACCATGTTTGCATGCGAGCCCGTGATATACACATTATATGCATTTACGCCCGTATTTTCATTTGAGCCCATTTTCATTTTCATGATATACATCGAGCTCATAGCGCATATTGAGCCATTGATATACATGATATTCATCGAGCTCGTATTTGCATATTGAACTGTGATATATATGATATATGCATTTGAGCCCTTATTTGCATATCGAGCACATGATATACATCATATGCATTTGAACCCTTATTCGCATGTTGAACTTTTGTGATATACATGATATTCACATTTTGAGCCCTTGAGCATACATGATGATCCCTTTATATATATTTTGAGCCCGTATTTGCATGTCGCGCTCGTTATTTACATTTAATTATTATATACATTTGAGCACATTACTTGCATTGTCATATACATTTGAGCCCGTACTTGCATTGGATCCCGTTATTGCATTTAAGACTAGCGATTTATCCACAATGATCCCGAATAAATCAATTATCAAATTGAGTTATTTAGGACCTAAAATGAATCCACACTTTCTTTAAATTGCCATTTTCTCATCCAGAGGCATCATGGTCTAAAGTTATTTCGCCTTTGGGGCATCATGTCGCTGGCCTAAAGTTTACTTTCCGTTTATGTCGTACTCCTAAGGCGTCATAGTCTAAAGACATTATTTTCATGGCCTGTGGACATCATGTCATAGCCCTAAGGATTTACTTTTGCTTATCATGTTCTAAGGCGTCATAGTATAAAGGTGTCATTTTTCATGGCTTGTGGACATCATTTCATGGCCTAAGGAATTTATTTTGCGAATCCTTGGCTCAAGACATCATGGCTTAGAAGGGAATTCATCATTTGTCTCGAAGAGAACTCTCATCATCTAGGGGAACTTGCATCATGTTTAATTCTTGTATCCAGTTTATTTTACGAAATATTTGATGCATATGCTTTAATTGTTTTGCTTACGTGAATGCGAGGTAGAATGAGCTACAAATGATAATTCTTTCCTACTATCTTCTTTTCGAACCTTATTCCCACTGTTTATTTTGTAATGCATTCTAAATCTTGTCGATTCCTTGCTACCCCATCCATATTCAATCTTCGTGTTGTCAATTTTTTAAGGATTTGGTCGTCCCTAAATCTAGAACCACACGCAGCTGATTCCTCGTAGACCGAGAGATATGTAGGCGACTTGTCTAGAAGTCTTGGCCACAACGTTTCACAATTCCTATTTCTTCTTCGGCCCCATGAGGTCGTTCCTCGGTCGGACAAAATTAGCCACTGAGTCAACGTTCTTTGCTCACCAATTCATCCTTCATTCCCTAGCAAAGAAGGGGCAATTGTTGACACCCAAATTTTGACCTCCCTACGCCCGGCATAAGCTGCTTATATATGTATATCTCATTTACCTTTTACGCAATTGTTCGGCACATTCATATTTTAAAAAATGATTAATGATTGAACTTAATAATTTAAATTTAAAAATATTTTTAAATTGAATATATATATATATATATATGTATACATGTATATATAATTTGCATTAATTAATTTATTAATTTCGATATTAATTAATTTATTTCATATATGTATATTTCGTGTTAATACATGTATCTTTAATATAAAAAACCTTTATTTTAAAATATATGTTTTACTTAATTTTTATAAATTATAACATGATAATATTTATAATTTTAACTAAATTTTATAAATTTATTTGCGTAATAATATTACTTGAATTTATAAAATATTTATGTTAAAAATAAAATTTATATAATTTTGATGAATTAATTATATTTCCTAGGCATTGAATTATTTACAAAATATAGTATTTTATTAATTATATAATATTTGTGAGTCTACTCAATTTTATAACTTATTTATATTGATAATAATGTTTATATGATTTCCCGTAATTTAAACTATTATATTACCTATTTGGTTAAATTATTTACAAATATAATATTTTATTAATTATATAGCAGCCAATTTTGAATGCTTCCCAATTTATTTAAAAACTAGCCACTTTTCATTCAATTTTAGCCTATTTTGGTCAATTTTAGCCACATTTTGAACTTAATTCAATTTTTAATTATGTTCCTACCATTTACTCTATTCACCTAATCCATAACCCATTAATCTGACCCAGATCCGACCCAAATACGCTAATCTAATCTAGTCGTCCATCATATCCAATCCAATGGTTGAGAATGAAACCCTATTTTATCTCCTTATTTACTTCTCTCCACACCCAAACCCTAATCTAACTTTTTCATTCTTTCCTCCCCTCTACGGCTTTAAAGTCATTGCCTCTTCTCCTCCTTTATCTTCTCGTTTCGGCTACACGGCACCCGCGACCAGTTTCTTCTCTTTGTCCTTCCATATCCAAGCACCACCAGCCCTCTTCTTCTCTCTCCCACTTCTCTTCTCCCTCACCAAACCACCAGCTACACTAACCCACCACTTAGGGAATCACGCAGCCCGGCGGGCGGATCCTCGGCACCATCTCCTCTCCTCCGATCTTCCCCTTTGTTCGAGCCCTGCCCGCACCACCCACGGCCATCCCTTCCCTCCGTTTTCTTTCCTCTTTATCCAGCCAACCATCACTGTTTCGATCGAAAAAGCAACCAAATAGACCCCTCTACACTCTCCCCAAAATCTGGCAGAAACCGGCCACCCCCACTCTTGTTTATTTCCCCTGCGTCCACGGTAGCACATTCTCCCAGGTAAAAACAGCGTAATCACTACCAACCATTGTCGTTGGGGTGATACTTGATTCGAATCCGGACAGATGCAGAAGATGTGTTCGTAGATTTCCCTTCCCTTTTGTTTTATTTTGTTTTTAATATATATGTAATTAATCATGTCTTGATTAGTATGTTTGTTCATGAATATTTGATTATTATCTTGTGCTCATCTCCATATTATCATAGGTAAAATTCTGCAGAAATACTAACTAGTTCTCATTTTGGTTATTTAGATTACGTATCGTAAGATATATCTTGTTTATTATTTTCTTTCACATAAGGTTATATCACAAAATTATTGAACTCTCTGTTTTCAGTTATACTCTTATGAGTCGTCGTGATTGGTTAATGGTGCTCGAAAATTCCGAAATTAATTGTCAATATCTTTATTAGGTAATTTTTCCCTATGTCTAATCTACTTGGTATGCAAATATGTTAAATAAATTCATTTCTGAGGATGTCCTCATTTATTATTCAATAAGCCCCCGGTTAAAATCCTCATTTAGGTTGTTCTTTTCCTGGTTAATAATATTTTTAGGTATAATTTGTTTTGCTTGTAAATATTTTCATACGGTTTCTTGTATTTAATTTAATTAATCATATATTTGCATTTTATTGTATATTAAGTGACAGTTTGTCTTTTGATTTGTCAATTGATTCTTTCCTTATTTTAAGTGATGATAACTTTGGCCAAAAAAGAATCTTAACAACGGTTTGTTGATTCTTTCAATCAAGAATATTTTTTCCCTACTAATTCTACGTGTGATTTATTCTTTCCCTTTTATTCTCTAATTTTAATGATTGGTTCGACTATAAAAGCAGCCCTCTACTTCTCTTTGGAGGACATTTGAACTATCTTAGAATTTACGTGGAGCTTTATTTCAAAAAATATTGCTGGTTCCTTCTAAAAACGTCGCTCTTCTGTCCCACTTCATCCACGAAACCTTTGCTCGGGGATCCATAGTCTTTGTGATCTTGGCGTTTGAAGTTTGGGTCTCAATTTGTTGGCAAAGCCTTTCTGAAATTGTTGGTTGTTGCTCTATTCTTTGATTGATTAACCAGTTAGTTATTTTTTCTCTATACTTTTATGATATTACCATGTGTAAGCTTGTGCTTACATCATGTTATGATAATTCTTTAAGTATTGTATTCTTAGGTCTCATAATATGTAGTTCAAATCTATTTGCATGAGTATTCAGTAAAAACCAAATAACTTATGAATTATGGATTCCCAAATATATGTTTATACGTACGTATCTATTGTATCATTTGTTTAACTGAGGTTACCTAATCCGAAATGAAGAGTCTCTTGGGGAAAAGAGGGATTTTGTTTCAATTTTTATTTAGTTCATTATTTCGTGTATGTATTGATTTGTTATTTTACTTTCTTCAATTTGTAATAAATGTAAAATAAATGCTATAATAGTGAAAAAAAGGGTTTACGGGTGGGCGAGGAATATGTGTGGTTTTCTTGTCGTACTTCATCTTGGGATGTCGTTTTAAGCGATGTCATGCTTATTAGATACAATGCCTATAGGATATCAACACCTAGAAAACATGCCTAGAAGATTAAATGAATTTTGACACCAGAATCCTATTTTAGTGCTGCAAATTTGCTTAATCTTGAAAGCTATAAATACATTTATGAAGTTAATGTTAGATTAAAAAGGTAAAACCTGTTTATTAATCGTCATGAGGTAGTTTTGAAAATGTTGAACCAATTGATTAGAAGATCCACTTACAGGATTTATAATTAAGTTATCCGTTTAAATATGTTCAAAATTGTTGCTCTTAAATATTTACGTTATTTCATGGCGATTGATTGCAATATGCTCAAAGCTTATAACACAATAGTTTAAGTACTGGGTCTGTGGGAAATTAATGATAAAATCCACAGATCCATCTCCTCTCATATGTATGATTCGTAATTTGTGATCTGTTACATTTGCATTAGAAATCATGACTATAGGGTTCATCACATTAGAATATCATGCTTGTCTGCCGGTGCTAATAGATTATGTCTAAAGATATATTTGTGATAGCTGTCAATCTTGCGATAGAAATCACTTGGAGGAATTTACAATTTAATATGAAATGTGTCTCATGCTTTAACTCAGATGCCCTGCCTATAAAATAGTGATAAAATGTGTCATCCATCGCTTCATGTGTGCACCACGGACTATGTAGAAACTCACCTGCGTGATGTATAATTTGCTTGACCTATTCGCCATTTGGAAAACACCCCTTATAGGATTACCCACGGTAGATATCATACTTTAATAAATCAATCATTACTCGAACTTTGTTTAAATATTATTTGTCGTCTAGATAAGCCTCTTATAAGTACTCCTCTCGCCTTAATCTAGATATCGCGTCTACAAGATCGTGATATAATAAATCTTCTCTCACTTGTTTAGGAAGTCATGTTTGTAAAATCTGAAATCTAATAAACATGGTTTTGCATCTGATAGGAAATCTAAATAGTTGTGGAAGGGCGGAAAGATATTGTGTTTAATAATCATGCATTTTAATTTAGAGGCCTATTTGAAACCTATACTTTCTTCTGTCTTGATTCATTTGTATACGTTTAATCACCCTTCTAAGACCCCTAAGATTTCTTGACCCAAAATTCAAATTAGTGGTCAATGCCACTTGGACATTAGGCAGGACAGTTGAAAAATGCTAGGACATTAGTTTTCTTTGCCTAGAAACGCTTTAGGGTTAATAATTAATTATGTGAGTAAACGAGATATGATAGTCTGTACTCGCTAGATAATACGAGCTTAATCTAAATGGTTGCTAAGTATTATTTAAGTTGCACGGGGTGATCCCTTTAGGTTAAATTACCCCTCTCTTTAAATGTGGGGAACTACATTTGGTTTGATTTCCTTTGGGGATATGTAAGCGCCTCTGTAAAATTACGACCCCTTATTTTCAAACTTCATTTATTCATTTTGTCAAATTTTTATTTGCCAATGTTCCTTACTGTAAATTATTATATTTTTAACATGTTGTATTTTTTATTAACTTTCTTAATTAAATGTAACAAGTATTTTTAATATGTTAAAGATAATTAACTAAATGCATTATCCAAATTTCTTTCTTCTCACTTATACACCAAGTTTTATTTATTTATTTCTTACGAATCTAGTTAAAGTCCTAATAAGCTATAGGCTAAAATCGATTATCTTTGATCGTTAGTAATTCCCCACATATAAATGGATCGGCTGGAAACCACATTTGCTTAGACCTCGAGTGTCCAACACCTTCCTTTCGAGTAATTTAAGCCCCTTACTAGAACACAGTGACGTAGGCTAATTCAAATAGACTTGTAGCGTAGAACGGCTCCCTAACGCGCCTCAAAATCGTTAGATGGTGACTCTTCTCTTTAAATGACCCTTAAGAGACGTCACATGTTGAATCCCTCTTTTGAGAAATGGGGCGCGACATACATTATTAATTATCTGTGTTTATACAAAGATGATTTTGTGCATAAGTTTTATTGCATAAATTGTTTACATGTTGATCTGTATTTTGTTCTATGCATCATACAGAGTTCAGTTTCAGATTGTTTCAGTGGAGTTATTCTTTAGTTCAAAATATTTACTTGCTTAATTGTTGTTTAAATTAGCGCGTACACACTATATATTCCATGCGCGTCATTTGGCGCTACATCTTATTATGATATAGACTCAGGTAAAAACAAGATCGACAACAGATATGAAGTGATTGGACTTCACTATCATTCAGTTTTTGGTAAGGCCTCCCTTTTGGGAGTCTAGTCATTTGAGTTATTTTATTTTATAGAGCTTGAGGGTATTTATTACAGAGGCTATGTCTCGCAACTATTCTTCAATTATAGAGCTTCATAGATAGAGTTAGAGTTGAATTCAATAATGTTACTTTATAACATTTTTTTCAATTGTAGTTAATAAATCTGGAGTTATTTATTTAGCCCATTAGGTTACTAATTACGATATACTTTGTTGAGATTTAAGCTAGTAATAATCTAAAGGCCAAGAGAGTTTGCTTGAATGCTATGTGGTCACAAGTGTGGGTTGATGTCGAGGTCTAGAATCAGCAGGGCGTGAAACCCATAGTTTAGTAGAGATTAATGAAAGGGACTCCAAAATGTCCAGATGCTTCACGGTATTGACATAATTAGAAGACACTCTAATATATAAGAATGTCGAAAAAAATGATATTACGCCAAATATGTCCTGACTTGATTCAACCAAAACACATATATGTATGAATATGAAATAAATCATTACCTTTTTCGGGAGGCGACGGGAGCGAGATGGACTCAAAAGGAGTACTAAAATATAAAAGCTAGTTGGTAACTACCTCTAAACTGATAATTTAAGACAGTGCAACAAGCGATTTCATCACCTTTTTGAAAATGAATAAAAGGGGGAATTTGCGTTCTATGATCATGAATAGTTAAAAGTCTCTTTTATAAAGGAAAAGTAAAGCCTGAAGGCATTGCTTACATGAGAAGAAGAAAAAAAGGAAAATAATAGCAGTATACATGTACAAAGATAAAAAGTATATACATGTATGGAGAATAAACAGGTAAACTACTAGAGCGACTCGGCAGATGAGTTGTAGCCGCTTCCTGAGCCACTCTCCTTTGTCAAGTCATTAGGTGAAAAGGCAATCTTTGTTGGATCCAAAAAGGGTAGGTGGTTTCCGAAAGGGGCCTCTGAGTGGACTCAATCTCACTTCTCTACTAGAAGGATCGGCATGAATCTTCTCTATGAAAGTTAATTGATCTACCCAAACCTTTCTCCTAACGGAGGCTAAAGGTGTTGCTTCATAGCAGTGCGACCCTTCTCTTCCCTAAAACCTCTCGCAGTCTTATTCTTCCATTTCTTCTTGCATAAATCCCTCCTCATTAGAGTGGAGAACTTCACTTTACCCTCGAGAAAGTCTACTTCTGCTTTGAGCTGTAGCTTTAGCAGCATTTATTTAAATTTGGATTAGCAATCAAGAAGCCTCTTACTCGAGCTTTATCGGCCTTCTCGGTGGCTTTCTTCCTTTCTCGTCGGAGTCTCGAGCTCGTCGGTTGGTGCGTGAACTGGGACTGAAGCTCGGACAACCTGTCATTGGCATCAGCCAAAGCTTCTCTCTCGATAGAAGACCGACCTTCCACGATGTCGGGTCTATGTCCCTGAAGGTGATCCTCTTTGAGTTGTTCACCTCTTATTGTGTCAATCTCTCTACACTGGAGAACAGAGAAAAGAGCTTCGGGATATATAGAGGTGTCCCTGTGAAGAATAAAATATTAGTCAAAAGAGACCGAAAGGAGAGATGAAATAGGAGGACGTGGAAATATACCCAAGAAAGGAGTAAGAGAGAACCTACTTTAGGAGAACTGCTCATCTCAAGACAATAAGCCCCTCAAAATATCTTCTTATACTTGAAGATCATGGTGAGGGTACTAGATTTTCCACTCCTCATAGGAGCCCTAATCTTTTAAATAAGATCAGGACTTGGCAAACCCTCCCGAAAAATGGGAGGAGAGTTACAGGGCTCTCTCGAGATGGAAGCTAAGTTTCCAACCTCCCCCTTAACTAGCTTGTATTTTCTACTCAACACTCCCTTTATTCCCGGGTTAAGAATTTCCCATGAAGATTAAGCCACATTCCACGATCAAATTGGCGGTTCACTTACAATGACGAATTTCTTTGAGGCCTTTCCTGCCGCTTTTTCTTGGCACCTCTTAGAAGGAGGAGACTCACCACAAGCATCATTCCTTTCTCATTTAGAGGATGCCTTTTTAAAGAGCTTTTCTCTCTGTCTCTCTAGGTTTGTTAAAGGATATGAAATTGAGACCACAAGGTCAATAGAAAGCCATCTCATGGGCGTTGGTTGTGCCCACCTTTGTATCACTAAGCTAAGAAACTGAGTTATAATGGTGTAATAAGTAGAGAAAGAGAAAAATAAAGTCAGGAGGGTTCAAGTGGGGGAAGTCACCCATGATCTTTGGAGAAGCTTTGTCCCATCCTCTCGGAGATGTAAACTGTCCCAGCGCTCCTCAAATTTCCACGTGCTCAAAATCCTCCAGAAACAAATTTGAATCTCAACAAGAAAGGTTCTAGGTGTGGCTGAAGAAGGAAAGAAGATCTTGAAGTAAAGATTGAACCTTCTTTATGGTAATTTTTCTAAAGAAAAGAAGATAGAGAAAGTTGGACCCGCGTATAACCCGACAATTCCATTTTTAAACGAATTGGCCTTTGCGTAAGAGATGCTCGTGGGGACGAAGACATATTTATCGATCCATATATGAACCGCCTCATCCAAATCTAAAAAGGACACCTTTTAACTCCTCAGCACTTAATCATGAAGAACTTCTCGAATGATTCGGGCATACAATAGAATGAAGTGGTATGGAGTAAGGAGATGGTGTAATATTCACACAACTGGACTGACAGACTAAGTAGAAACCCACCATGAGGTAAGTATACACCCCATGAAGCCAGGCTTGGATGAAGAATTATACTTTGAGGGAAGGATGGAGAGAATGTCGTATCATTAGACCAAGCTTGCAATAAATTTTGACCCATAATATATACTTCATCTATCATCGAGACATAATGAGCAACAAAATGAATTCTCAAAAATGCGTTTTTGTTCTCAAAAAAATGACGAGCACAATCCCTCTCTGAATTAATTAAAGCTCAGCCTCCTCTGGGTCTGCGCACAAGGGCTAAGAGCCCCTTCATCAAAGGGAGCATAGAAAGTGGCATACGCCACTGCGGCCCGAGAACAACAATGCATGTACCTGCAGTAATGTTGATATCAGAAGTTAAAGGGACATTTGAATACATATTTATGAAAGAGAATTTTTATTCACAAAGAAAGGAAGTAGCTGAGGATTATGAACACCGGAAAGTTTGGGACCCAAAAGGAGAAAGTAGGAAGAGAATTCTTCTCTAGGAAATGAGGAAATGACACGAACCGGTACTTTTATAAGGGAGAAGTTGGTGTTGTTTGCGTTCATGCAAGTTCCTTGATATCATATAAGGGCTACACAAATCCACGGGTAATCATTTTTCGCTTCTGGTGCATGCCTTTGCCTCTATGAAGAGACGGACTATCATGTTGTTACACCCATAAGTTTTTAAGTTTAATCGGCCTATTTGTATATTGGTTGAGAGTTTTTAGAGTGTCATACGGCTGAGGAAAGGGCCGGGGAAAAGGCCGAACGAGTGCAAAGTCGAATTTCGGGGGAGGAGGTTGAACCAAGGGCGCGAGAGGGGCAAAGTGGCACGGAGCTGCTCCTCTGCGTTAGCCAACGTGGAACGGAGCGGGGCTCCGGCCTTGTTGGGAAGCGTTCCACATTGCCTTGTCTGCTTCCTCAGGAAATATATATAGGCCTCCACCCTTAGATTTCATGTTATTTACTCATATAACTTCGACCAGCAGAGAGTAGGGCAGGAAACATTTAATTTTCATCAGATTACGCCGCTAACGCCGTCCAAATCCGAATTAACCCGGGTATCAAAGTATAAGGTTGTAGGGCATTTATATGGAGTTAGTTTAGTGAAATTTGCCCGGCGAATCATCGTCCCTTCGAGCCAAAAGTTGTTGGAATTGCTCCAAACTAGTGTCAATACGATCCTAGGCTTAAAGTAAGCATTTCTCCCTTCTATAATTTCGATAAATAATGAGGTTTCGACGGTGTTAGTAAAGTTGGAATATAGTTAATATTTATATATAAAAGTTTTCCTTTTTCCAAATTTAGTGTTAAAACTAGTCCTATCTTTTGATAACACAATTTCGGTTGAGAAGAGCTATTGAATACTAATTGGAACCTATCGGTTAATCGAAACACACCCAATCGAGGTATGTTAAGGCATTTTCTTTCGGCAAGTTAGTTTCTTGACATAGTAGTCTAGTATGAATCCCAGAGTAAAGCATGTCGGGAGTATGTTATCATGTTGAGTTGTTGTTGTAAGTTGAGACTCGTAAATTGTATTGTTTTGGGCTGGATTATACCTTTATAGCCCAAGCGACCATCGTAGGGTTAGCCGTGTCGCCGCCCGCCGAGAGGCGGGGGTCGTCGCTCTACGGAGCGGCATGCCGTCCACAAGGGGCGAAGATGGAGTCCAGATCCTCATATTGCCGTGGTTGTCCTTATACACACCCCCGCCAAGCATTTACGCCCGGGAATTGTAGATATCGAGTCCCTCAAGCTCGAGACACAACTACTATCGAAGTGCAGACGAGGCTAGTTCTGGAACCAGGGGATCGCGCGGGATGCTTATAAATGGTAGTTGAATGATTATGACTGGATAGGGGTATATAGATTGAGGTGTACTCACTAGGTCTAATGGGGGCCCAAGTGGGTTATTTTGTGTTGATTGTACCTTAGGCTTATGGGGGCGGTGGGTTTATGCTTGCTTTAGTTGCGTAGTTGAAACTGATAAGACACCTCATTTGCAGGTATGAACCCTACCTCCTTCCTTATTACAGTTATGTTTTAGTCGATTTCACTACATGATCATCTTCAGTCCATTTCTTTACTTCGATTTATTGTTAGTTCTATTTCTTACTTTCGGTCATTTAAAGTTATTGCTTTACATACTCGGTACACCGTAGTACGCGCCCTCTTACGGGAAGTTGTGCATTACTCTAGCAGTACACATAGACGGAGCGGAGTCCCTGTAGTTCCAATCAGCGTACGGAACCGTCGGCTCCCTTCTTCGGAGCTTGAGTGATGAGTTTATTTATTTTGTTTGTACGGTATGGGTAGGCCGTGGGCCCTCTCGACCATCTTATTACTCTAGAGTCTTGCAGTTGCATTACTTCCCTGTGTTTAGATGACGGTACAGTGTGGGGCCCATATATGTTTAGACTATGTGTGTTGGGTTTGTGTGGAGCCACATTTGGCTTGTTGATTGGTGGCCTTATCGGTCATAGCTCGGTTTAGTAGGCGATTTCGCTTTCGGTTATACTAGATATCATGGTGGCCTTGTTGGCCCGCATAGTACTCCCTATGTTTGTTTGTCTCACGGTTGAAATTTGTTTATTTTACGAATTGGCTATAGGCCTTAATCGGTAGGGAGTTGTATTCTGGTACTATATGTCCGTTATTTCTTGATTGCAGAGCTAGAGTCAGCCCTGCACGAGAGGTGCCAGGCTCAATCCAACTCGATGGATTCCCGGGTCCTAGATGGGCACCGGGTGCTAGTCATGCCTCCCAAGGTAAGGCATGACAAACTTGAGTAGAAGCGGTCGTATCCCGGGGAGTCGCAAGCCGTGCTAACTAGAGTCTTGTCTATGGATGTGTTGGCACCACATACTATAGGCGAGGAGGCTGCAAGGCATGATAGCATGGCTAGTCTTTCTTCTTATTCAATCGTGCTATAGGCGGTACGGTATAGGGTTGAGTCCCTAAGTTCATTGTACTCTTTTGCTTACAGAGAGGAAATGTCGGACCAACGACACCCTACGACAGGAAGGAGGCTAGATATAGCAGCGGGGAGGGCACCAACAGGGTGCCTCAGCCTCGTGAGAATCGTCCCAATCGAGGACGATACGGAGGTATCATCTCGACCTCCCCGACAATCTCACACGTCGGGAGCCGCTTGGGACGGCTAGGTGTGGCAGCGGCACCGCCTCTGGCAGTTTCTATACCGTACCATCCGACCATGAGGTCAGGAGCACCGGTGGTTATCTGCTTTCAGATGATGGATGCTCGGGCGCCGGCCCGATTATGGCCCCTACGAGTTGCGGGAATCCGTAGGAGGGCACAGCGCTTCGAGGAATTAAGAGTTCCTAGCACTAGTCCCCACAATTCACGGGGAAAGATCGGACCGAGGACCCTCAAGACTAGCCAGACCAGATGCAGAGGATTTTCCAGGAGGTGATGCATGCAACACCCACAGAGTCGATTGAGTTGGCGGTAGGCTACGGGACATCGTTGTATTGTGGTATGAGAGTTGGGAGAAGTCCCAAGGGAGAGATGTTTCCCCTCGGACCTGGTCCAGCTTCTCAGATGCTTTCTTAGATCATTACCTACCGCGGGAGATTCAGCAGGCTCAGGTTGATTGGATTCCTACACTTTGAGCAGGGGTCGATGAATGTTCGGGGAATATGCCATGCGGTTTGATTCCTTGGCTCGATATGTGCCGGGTTTTGTGGAAACAATGTCGGCCGGGGTACACCACTTTATGGTGGGGCTTAACCCAGAAGATGTTGGGACACGCATCACGGCCACGCTGAGGATATGGATATCGCGGTGTGCGGGATTTTCTCGAGAGAATATTGAGGGTATCGGGAGCCGGCGACAACGGGAGATTAGGAGGGAAAGTCGGGAGCGATCTTTGCGGGGACGGAACCGGGTGAATTATAGGAGGGTCCCAGGGAGGGGCCTAGGCCACGGTTATCAGAGATGAGCCGCCTAGACCCCCTCCTCCACCGCGACGACGGAGAGGGAAGCTGAGGTCTCATAGGCGATCGGGCCGTGAGTTTTGCTTGAGTAGTAGGTTCACGGCCGAGGGAGTGGAGCAGAGTGGGTTACAATATCCCACTTTGCCCTATTTGCTGCCGACGCCACTCACGGGCATGCAGAGTATGGTTCCTGACATGCTACATTTGTGGAAAGGAGGGTCATCAGAGATGAGGAATTGTCCGGCTAGGGTTAGGGTGGCCGGGATCGGCCAGGGATAGGTCCTCAGCAGGATCACGAGCTCCAACATCCCCAGCGGGGTGTAGGCCCTCAGTTTCAGCCGGCAGAGGCCGAGGTAGATCAGGGGCCTCCAATTCGGGTGCGGCCCAGACTGTACTTATGCACTATCGGGGCAGGAGTCGAGTCGTCACCGGATGTTGTGACAATTTATGTTGACTATTTGCTTTTGCTCTGCTTATGTGTTGATAGATCCTAGATCCACCTTGTCCTATGTTACACTGTTAGTGGCTCGGAAGTTTAGTATTATGCCGGAATTTCTTCGGCGACCTTTCTCGGTGTACGCACCCGTTGGTGACTCTATTATAGCCGAGAAAGGTCTATGGGTGTACGGTAGAGGTTGTCGATTAGATCCAAACTATGACAGACTTGATAGAACTAGAAATGGTTGATTTTGATGCTATTATGGGTATGGATTCGCTAGCTCCATGCTATGCCAATGTCGAATGTTGGACCCGTTGTCAGATTCCACTTTCTAGGGGAGCTACAGAGTGAAGGTAGTATAGCCACGCCCAAGAGGTAGGTTTATTTCCTATCTTCCGGGCCCGAGAAAATTGATAACAAAGGGTGCATTTATCGTATTGTTAGAGTTCGGGATGTTCGGGCGGAGCCTCCAACCCTTCAGTCTATTCCGAGTGGTTAATGAATTTCCGACGTATTGCTAGATAGCTTCCATTTCCCCGAGAGAAGGAAATTGATTTTGCAATTGATCTATTACCAGGAACTAAGCCTATATCTATTCCTCCATATGGGGATGGCTCCTCACGAACTCGAGAGAACTAAAGGAACAATTGAGGATTTGCTAGACAAGGGCTTTGCTCGGCCAGTTCCTCACCATGGGGTGCGCAAGTTTTGTAAGGAAGAAGGACTGACTCCCCTCCGTATGTGTGTAGATTATCGTTAGCTGAATAAAGTCACTATCAAAAGTAAGTACCCGCTTCCCAAAATACACGATTTGTTTGATGCATTTCACGAGGAGTGAGGTATTTTTCAAAAATTACTTTAAGATCGAGGATATCGCGGTCGAGTTCGTGATAGATATTCCAAAGGCGCCTTCAGGACCAAATACGACCACTTTGAATTTTAGTCATGTCCTTCGGACGTGACAAACTCCCAACTGATGTTTATGGACACATTGAACAACATTTTTAGACCATACCTGGACTTGTTGGTGATAGTATTTATCGATGATATTACCGGGTGTATTCCTGCTCGGAGAGCGAGATCACCAAGATCATCTAGGGACAGTGCTCCAAATTCTCAGAGATCACCAGCTATATGCAAAATTTTCTAAATGTGAAATTTTGGGTGAATTCGATAGCCTTCTTAGGCAATATTATGTCGAATCTTTGGTATACGAAGGAGATGCGAGAAGATAGAGCGGTGAAAACATGGCCTAGACCTACCACTCCGATTGGAGTACGTAGTTTCCTGGGGTTAGTCGGGTATTACAAAATGTTCGTGGAAGGATTTTCCATTTAGCACCTTTAGCCAAATTGGCCTTGACGACCAAAATTCCATTGGAATGAGGCATGTGAAGCGAATCTTTGAGGCGAAAGACATATTGACTGTGTGCTCGGTGCTACGTTGCCCCGGGAAAGAGGCAGAGGGCTATGCGAGTCTATTGTGACGCTTCGAGTGTTGGATTAGGATGTGTTTTGATGCAGCATGGTAAGGTGATTGCTTATGCTTCCGGGCGGCTGAGCATGGGAAGACTACCACCCATGACACAGGTTAACCGCGGTGATTCATGCCTTGAAAAAATGGAGACACTACCTGTATGGGTTCCATGTAGATATTTTCACTGATCATAAAAGCCTGTAGTATACTTTTCACCAGAAGAGTTGAATTTGCGGCGTCCTTTGGTTGGGCATTGAAGTTATGATGTGATATGTCACATATCACCCAGGAAGGGCCAATGTTGTAGCAGATGCCCTTAGTCGCAAATCCATGGGAAGCCTGGCATATTTACAGCCCGACGGCGGGGTGTGAGTACATCCCGAATGCAGTTTAGCCATTCGTATAGTAAGACCCGAGGAGACAATGGAGCGGTAATCAGGGCTACCTTGATGTCATCATTGTTATGAAAGTGAAGAACAGTGAGTATGAAGATCCTAGCTGGTTCGGCTCGGGAATAGGGTCGGCGAAGTAGCGAGATTTCAGTGTCGAGGATGGAGTTTTAAGATATAGGGACCGTCTTTGTGTTCCGGATGTGGCGGGAGCTTCGCTAGCAAATTATGGGAGAGGTACACTATGTGTTACTCTCTCCATCCGAGGTTCGACAAAAATGTACCATGATGTAAAAGAGATTTATTGGTGGTAGGGAATGAAAAAGGGGATGGCAAATTCGTAGCTCAATGTCTTAACTGCCCAGCAATTGAAAAGTGGTTTCTCCCGAAGCGGGCGGGCGGCAAGGATGGCGGTGCCTTTATGGAAATGGAGGCAGTTAATATGGATTTCATAGTAGGGTTTCCTCGTACTTAGCGTAAATATGATTCTATACGGGTAATTGTTGACATGTTGACAGAAATAAGCTCACTTTACGCATTAAGGGGCTACCTTTTCGATCGAAGATTATGTTGAAATTTGTATATTAGAGAAATAGTCTGGTGCATGGTGTTCCACTGTAATTATCTCTACAACCGGGCGCGCGATTTATAGCTAAATTTTGACATTCTTTTCGAGAGAGGCACAGGGGCCTTGGGTTAACTGAGCATAGCCTTCCATCCTCGGAACGGACGGGGCGGGCGAGACGTACCATCCCGGACGCTCGGGGATATGTTACGAGCGTGTGTGCTAGATTTTTGTGGTAGCTAGGATGAACATCTACCGCTTATTGAATTTGCCTATAATGCCGGTTATCATTCGGCAATTCGGATTGCGCCTTATGAAGTGTTATATGGGCGAGTATAGATCTCAGGCTGGTTGGTTTGAGGTAGGAGAATCGGCATTGATTGGGCAGTGTTATTCATCAGTCAAAGAGAAAGTAAAACATCAGGGAACGTCTGCTGACAACTCAAAAGCTGCCAGAAATCTTATGTGATGTGCTTACATTGAAAAACCTAGAATTTAATGTGGGTATTTGGGTATTCTGAAGGTTTATTTTGATGAAGGGTGTGATGAGATTTGGTAAGAAGGCAAGCTCAACCCAAGTTTTATTGGGCCTTATCAAATTCGCCGAAGGATAGGCCGGGTGTCTTATGAATTGGATTTACCCTAAGAATTTGAATCCGTTCACCCAGTTTCTCAACGTATCATCTTTGAGGAAGTGTAGGAGATCCCGGTTATCCCGGTAAAGGCGTCCATATCACCGAGGAGTTAGCTTATGAAGCTCCAGTAGCCATATTACATCGACAGATTCGTAGACTGAGAACTAAAGATATTGCTTCCGTTAAGGTGTTATGGAGAAATAGAGCTTAGAGAGGAGATGACACGGGAGACGAAGATGATATGAAAACCGGATACCCTCGGTTATTTCGGACTTGAGTCGGATTGTGAGTTAGGGTTGTTGTTGTTCTTTCATAAGTTGCATTATATACAGGTATATGTGAGATAATTGATTTTAGTCTATTGTGAAATGAATGCTATACTGTTAGATTTAGGTACTTTTGTATTGGACTTTTACGCGTTTGGGGTTTTGGATAGTCCATGTTGAGGAGACTGCTGAAATTTTTCCAGAATAGTAATTGCAAGATTAAGGTTCTTGCAAGCAGAAGTTAACATTCGAGGACGGATGTTCTTAAGGGGAGGATGTATTGTTGCAGAAGTAAGTTTTAACGTTTAATCGGCCTATTAGTATGTTGGTTGAGAGTTTTGGAGTTCCATACATTACGAGAAGGGCCGGAAAGGCCGAATGATTACAAAGTTGGGATTTCATGGGAGGAAGCCGAACCAAGCTTCCCGGAGAACCCAAAGTGGCACGAGTTGCTCCTCTGTGTTAGCCAACGCGGCTTCGGAGGCGGGGGCTCAGCGTGTTGGGCGTGCCACGTGCCTTGTCTGCTGAGAAAGGCATATATAGGCTCACCTCAGATTTCATGTTATTTACTTACTCATATAACTTCAGCCAGTAGAGGTAAGGACGTAGGAAACATTTAATTTTCATCGATTCGCCCGGCTAAATGCGGTCAAATCAAATTAACTTTGGGTATCGAAGTATGTTTCTTCAGAGACATTTCTACAGAGTTAGTTTTGTGAAATTCCTTGGCGAATCGTTGTCCCCGCCGAGCCAAAGTTATTGGAATTGCTCCAAACTAGTGTCAATACGATTCCAGGTGTAAAGTAAGAATTTCTCCCTTCTATGCTCGAGAAATAGGGTTTCGACCGTGTTCCGTGAAGTTGGAATATAAGTTAATATTATTTATATATAAAGTTTTTCTTTTTGCCGAATTTGGTGTTATTGATTCTATCTTTCCAGTAACAAGATTTCCAGTTGGGGAAGAGCTATTGAATACTAGTGGGACCTATCAGTTAATCAAAACCAGCAATTGAGGTATGTTAAGGCATTTCTTTTCGGCCAAGTTAGTTTCTTGACATAGTAATCCCAGTATGAATCCCGATTAAAGCATGTCGGGAGTATGTTATCATGTTGAGTTGTTTTGTTAGTTGAGACTCATGCAAATTGTATTGTTTTGGGATGGATTATACTTATAGCTTCGCGACAACCCCCGGGGGAGTTAATAGTTGTGCCGCCCTCCGGGGCGAGGATACGTTGCTCTACGGGCGACGCCCACCGTCGCAAAGGGACGAAGATGGGATCCGAGATCTCATATTGTCTTGGTTAGCTATACACATCCTGGCGTTTCGCCGGGGTATAGGCATATCGAGTCCTCCCGGACTCAGACACATCTACGGTCGAGCGGCGGGCCACATTGCGGACGAGGGGTCGACGGGACGCTTATATTTGGTAGTTGACTCGGTATGACCTATATAGGGGTATATAGATTGAGGTGTACTCGCTGGGGCTAATGGGGGCCCGGGTGGGTTGTTATATGGCGGTGTACCTTTCGCTTATGAGGGCGAGATAAGGTTTATGCTTGCTTTAGTTATTGATAGTTAGATAGTAAGATGCCTCATTTGCTAGGTATGAACCCTACCTTCCTTATTACGAGTTATGTTTAGTCACGATTTCACACACGCGGTCGGCTTCGAGTCCGTTTTCTTTACTTGATTATTGTCGGTTATTTCTTACTTTTAGTCATTTAAATTTATTGCTTTACATAATCGGTCGTGTGTAGATGCAGCTTTCACTGGGGAGGCGGCATTGCCACTGCCAGTACACGTAGACGGACGGAGTCCCTCGTAGTTTGATCGGCCATTACGAGCGCCTCGGCTCCCTTCTTCGGAGCTTGAGTGATAGAGATTTATTTTTTATTTTTGTACGGTATGGGTAGGTCGGGGCCTTGTCCCGGCCATCTTATTACTCCTAGAGCTTGCGGTGCATTACTTCCCTTGTGATTAGATGATATCGATCGTGTGGGGCCCATATGTATGTTATACTATGTGTGTTGGCCATGTTGGGGCCCTGTTTAGGTTTGTTGATTGGTGGTCTTGTTGGTGTAGCTCGGTTTAGTATCTAATTTCGCTTTCCAGGTTATAACTAGATATCATGGTGGCCTTGTCGGCCCGCATAGGACTCCCTATGTTTGTTTGTCTTTGGTTAGCTGTTTATTTTCACAGGTGGCTATAGGCCTTGTCAGCCAGGGAGTCGTATTTACAGCCGCTATGGCAGTTGTTTTCTTGATTCGAGTTAGAGTGGTGTGCACCGGAGTGCCCAGGCTCCAATCGGCTGTTAGTTCGGGTCCTAGACGGGCACCCCGGGTGACAGTCATGCCTCCTAAGGTGAGACGTGACAATATGTATGAGAAAATGAGAGTGAGGATATATGGCATCATCGATAGATCTGAGCAGGTTCCAAGGTCGTGAGGGCTAGGTACCTCGGAAAGAAGCTTTCTCCGATATAGCGATAGGATAAGAATCAGAGAATCGTCGTCCCTAATAATGTGGCTTAGAAAACAAGTGGGGGACAAGAGTGTCAGAAGGCTCAGGTACACGGATGAGCTGGTACAAGTCTGAGCCAGACAGGAATATTAGCTGGCACCTTCCAACGGCTTGGATCGTGTGCAAGAATACAGGATGTAATTTAGGGCTTTGGTGGCGTTTCTCTATTGGCTGGGCTTTAATTCTATAGCCTATAAATTTTGGGCGCTACTCTTTTGTAAAGGTTTCCGGACTCTATTCTCTTTCAAGAAAATATATTGGCAATACACTACTTTTTTGAGCTCCAAGCATTTTTTTCTTTACAACGTCTTGAATTTATTTAAGTTATCTAAAGTAGCTGATCTCGAGACAGATGCTATGATCTCAGGCACACTTCTTGGTTGCTCTTTGATATGTCAGATTTATTCTCTTGCTATCTCGCTAGTTTACGTTGTGCTCTAGTTGTTTTCATCACATCTTGCTAACCAAACCGCTAGTAAATTATATTTAAAATAGAGTTAAATCATAACGCATGTTCTTGACTCCTATAAATTCAATTATACCTATTTCATGATAAACAGAAATGTCTCTTCACGAGTCTCATAACCTTCGATTACTCCGTCATAGGCTCATGCTCATTTTAAAAGTAGCCTCTTCTCCATTGTAAACTTTGACCCATAATTATCCTCATAGTATCGCTCATCTCCTTCATTATCACAGTCTTCAAAATCATTACAACGGTAGACATTTCAAACACAAATAAAGAGTTAGCAACAAAAGGACCTCACCAAATTACTCCCAAACACGTATCACTAAAAAGATGACACTCAATTTTATTTTCACTCGTGTATACACTCACCTCACCTCAAGGTCAGTGGCTTTTAAACCACACTCTAGTGATCTCAACAATCTTTGCCTTTTTTCAATCAAGGCCTCCCTTTAATTTCTCAGAATCAATTCTAGAGTATCACCAAATATGTTCTAAATATCAGTTCGAATGAAATTTATGGTTCAATAAAGAAGGAAAAATTAAGATAACGAAAAATAATTAAACAATTTAAAGAAACATAAAAGAAAAACACAAATAAAATTATATGCTTTTAAATCAAAATCAAGCAGACACAAAACTAGACTATCAATTTTAATATGAAGTAATATATTAATGCAATCTAATCAAGAAGTCAAAGAAAGTAGAAAGTGATTAAAATGATAAAAGGATTGGGTCAAACAAGATAAAGATCAGTTTTTGCCCAAATATGCTTCTTTGTGTTCGCAGACTTGATATCACGTTCAATATATGTAACTAAGAGCATCGTCACAATTTGTGGACTGTTGTGACGGTTGGACCAGGTATTGTAATTCGATAAGATTGAACCATCGAGCTAGACTGTAAGCACAGATTCACGGTTGGACCTGTGGCCCACATCTGGGAATGGACCATTAATACAGATGATGGCCCATTGACATGGTTATACTTTAGCACGAAGATGATAGTCTATTGACAAGGTGGAATGACCCTTCAATCAATTTTTGTTAATTAACCGTGCTACTGCACTATTGACACAGTTTGGAAATGCTCTCATGATAACAGGATGAGAGTCGTGATTGCATTCTTCAAAGAGAATTATAGTACAGTCAAATCACTATATATACGCGCGTTGTTTTACGTATATACTGACATTTAACGTTTTAAATTTCATTTAGCTGTTATAAATAAAAAGTACGCAAAAATTTAGTTTAATAATTTTGTATACCAGAAGGAATGTATTTGACAACCAATTTAACAAACAAATAGAAAGAACGTGAATGTAAAAAATAACAAACATCGGTAGTCTTTCTTTGTAGTTGATGCTAATATTGAAAAACATATCTTTAGCTAATAAAGGTTGAGAAGAAAGTCTCCCCTCACTGTCGTCGTTGCTCGGCTCGGCTTTTTGAATTTAAATATGGTCAAATGATCTGATTGATTGATATATTTTTTAGATCAAATTTATTTTAAAATTCGAGTTGACTTTTCACGTAATCTGGCAGTGCACCTACGAATGCAAGTCCTCACCTACGAAACACCCAGGTGTCACCAAAGTAGAATTTCCTAGAAGGGTTTGCTTGGACTTGCATTGCACCTGCATGCCCGCGGGTCCTCCTTGCAGAAACACAAGTGCGGCGCAAGTTAGAACGAAATATTTCCTTTTCAACGATTTTATTCGAGCAGACACCATTTGAATAGTTATTTTCACACCATTTCACTTCAGTTCTTTGGCTATAAATAAAAGCCTTTTGACTTCATTTCCTGATAGAGAATTTTGAATGTTCTGCATATTTTTTAACAAATAAAATAGGGTTTTATTGTGTGATTGTATTCACGCTCTTGGGTTGCGAAGTTTTTAGTGTTTGAAGTACTGCTACACCATTAACAAGTATATCAATTTTATCTTGAGCGGAAGTAATTCAAAAACTCGAGTATAATGAGGATTAAATTTCTTAAAGACACGGTGAATTACGTGGTCTCGGATATTCATAAGATTATTTATTTTTGATTATTCAAACACGGGAGAACAAAAAGCTTAAGGAAGATTAATTTTTCTTTCTTTGTTTAAGAATTTGTATTTATCTATTTTCTGAATTTGGAGACTAAAGCCTTTCTAGTTTTCTACTCCACTATTAGAGGTTAAAATATTTGAATTTTCTACTCACGGTTGATAATTCGGTTTAAAGATATAAAAACATCATCAATTATTCGATTCATGTTTGTCTAAGGTTATCGATTTGAAGAAATAGAATCTTTATTTTGCAAACTTTTGTCGTTAGTAATTAACAGATATGACAGGAATAACTTACCCCATGCTTGTCTCTACAAGCAATGTAGTCCTCCACCGTGTTGTGTGCCACCCGGCCAAAAAGCCCATAAAATTTACTATGCTCGACTTCAAACGCTGGCAGCGAGAGATGTTCTTCTGCGACCACGTCGAGTCCATAGAAGTTCATTAAGGAGGATATTTCGGTTACACCGAGAATCAACTCCCAAAAATGGCTTGAGTTCTTAATTGCGAGGCTTGGAAGCACTTTCAGTTTTGTGCGGGGCTTTATGTCCTAGCGGATTGGATGATTATACGCATAGTAATACGGTAACGTACGGACTTCTAAAGAACTCGGTATACGCTGAAAGTACAAAGCAGAGGATGTTGGACTAAAGAAATTTGTTGCAGCCAAATTTCTAGACTACAAGATGATAGATAGCAAGTCTATTACCACACAAGTCCAAAACTACAAGTGATAATTCACGATCTCCATGCGGAAGGTATAATTCAAATTAACGTTTTTATCAAAGTATTAACTATGCGTTGCTAATTATAAGATTTTCATTGAAAGGTTTGGTTATCAATGAAGCTTTTCAAGTTACAGCCATGATTGAAAAGCTACCTCCTTCATTGAGGGACTTTAAGACTTGAAGCACAAGTGCAAGGAGATGAAGTTTGAAGATCTAATCGTTCAGTGAGAATTAAAATAATAATAAAGCTACTGAAAGGAAGGTACAGGGAAACTCAATAAATGGGGAAAATATTGTGAGACTGTTCCAACTAATCCAAAAAAGGGAAAGAAGTCTTCTGGACCAAGGGTATTCTAGAAAGAATAACTTCAAGGAAATTGCCTGGCTGGCCAAATATTGGACACAAGAATTTCTTGAATATTAGGTGCTCCAAGAAAGAGAAGAAAAGGGACAAGCTAACATGGTTGAAGGAACCATGCAAATTGTTAAAGTTGTATGCTATGGTGACAGAATGCAACCTAGTGTGGGAAGGCCCAACAGTGGTGGCTTGACTCACGGAGGCCACTTGACATGCATGTTTGTCGGAGAAGCATTTGCTTCCTATGTCTGGCATTGGACAAACGAGACCATGTGTATGGAAAACTCTACGACAACCAAGAATAGAGCTATGAGAAAATATTTCTGAAAATGGCATTCGGCAAGGTGGTGACTTTGAATAGTGTTTGTCATATTTTAGAAATGAGGAAGAACTTAGTTTCTATTGTACTTCTCATTGAGAATGAATTTGTAGGAGTGCGTTCTTATTTCAAACCAAAGTATTAATAAGTAAGAATGATGTGTGTGTGTGCTGTAATATTAAGGCCAGACGTGTATGTAGGAAAATGTTACCCTAACGCGAGGCCTTTTCAAACTAAATGTAATTGTTGTTCAAAGCAATAAAATTTCAGCTTCTTCTTACTTGCTTGAGTCAAATAATTTATGGCATTCACGTTTAGGACATGTAAATTACAAAACCTTGCATAAGTGATCAATTTAAAATTATTGCCAAAGTTTGAATATAATCAATCAAAATGTCAAATCGTATTTGAATCTAAGTATGTTAAACATCCTTATAAGTCATTGAAAGAATTCCAAGTCCCCTTAGACTTAATTCACCTGAGATATTGTGACATGAAGTCAATACCATCTCATGGTGAAAATAAGTATTTCATAGCTTTTATTTGTTGATAGTACGCGATATTGCTATGTTTACTTACTCAAAAGTAAAGACAAAGCAATTGAAGCATTCAAGTAATATAAAAGTGAAGTTGAAATACAACTTAACAAAAGATCAAATGATAAGGAGTGATTGGGACAAGCGAATATAAATCTCCTTTTGAATAAATATATTTGGAATGCAGCATTATTCATGAAACAACTGCCTCTTACTCGCCATAATCTAACAAAATTGCGGAATGGAAAAATAGGACATTAAAGGAGATGATGAATGCCTTGTTGATAAGTTACGATTTATCCTAGAACTTGTGGGAAACTATTCTTACGGCTAGCGAATCTCAATCGACTGCCCCATCGCAAAACACAACCTATTCCATATGAAAAATAAAAAAGGAAGAAAGTCTAACCTTGAATACTTGAAAGTGTGATGCTGTTTGGATAAGGTATAAGTTCCCTAAACCCAAAGGGTTAAGATAGGACCTAAAATCATTGATTGTGTTTATAGGATATGCTACAAATAGTAAAGCTTATTGATTTCTGGTTCATGTTCGGCTGTCTGGATGACTACACGCAAGTGCACGTGGTCCGAACAAAGTAGTAAGTGGCTCAAGTAAGCCAAGTATCGATCCCACGAGGGTGGACTACGGGGCAAAATCTGCTAGTATAGTGGCGCCCAACTCTGAAAATACGAGACAACAATGTAAAGAAAAGTTTTTATTTTATGGTTTTAATTTTATACTAAGTCTAAAATTGAAAATACAGTGAGTCTGAACTATAGTAAGGAGCATGCTGAGGCTAAACGAACATGTAGAAATTAATTATTGATACAAGTTGGTTTATCTTTTCTCAGGTTGCTAATTGAACTTATGCTATGATTAAAACTCTCGTAGTAACCCAACTTAGAATCATGAACCTTCCACCTACATTTACGCTGATAGAAGCAATTCATGTTCTAGCCATACAAAACCGATTCCACAATTGATAATACGACTTTCAGGTATATTTCTATCCTGAAGGTTAATCAATTCTCAATTTTTCCAAACTAAGAAAAGATCATATCCTATTAGTTCACAACTTTTTCCAATTTAGTACTCTCGAGTGAAATCGGACTTTTAGATATACATTAACATTGGCCACACATTAATGCAGTAAGAACAGAATTAATAGAACAACCATGGAAGAAAAGATGAAAAAAACAAATGATCAACAATCACATTTCAATACAATTGTTCCTATTTCTCAGCAAGTGAAATTAGCCACTCATTTGTGGATTAAACATCGTTAAATGAGTGTAAATCATGCAAACAATTGAAAGGAAGAAGAAAGAGATAGAGAGAAACCCTAAGATTTTCGTCCCCTCAACTGCCTGTAACCCATGTTCTTGCTCCACCAAATTCGAGAATAATAAAAAATAAACCTGATGTTCTATTTGTCTTTGGTGAGATTCTTCCCGGAATAACAAGCAACGTGTCACGGAGTGCATCGCGGAGCACTGCCTCCGTGACACGGTGAAACGCAGACGCTCTCTGGAGATTTGGTCGTCCAGGTAATTACCCCAACGTGGCACGACATGCAGCGGAGCTTGCCCAACGTGACACGGTGCGAGCGCGCACCTTCCTTTGGAATGTCCAAGTTCCGAGGTAATTAGGTCCAACGTGCCACGGCACGAACGCGGACCCTCTCTGGAAATCTTGCAATTAAATCTTCCGGACAGAATGCATCGCGATGGCGTGAAACGCTTCCATCGCGGAGCCTCTTATTCCTTGCTTTCCTTGGCCAATTCCTTGCTCGCTCAGAAGGTCTCTCCGATTCCTCCCAACATACATTTAGCTCCATAAAAAGTACGTTTTTCCTGTTGGTTAGTATAAATTCACACTTTCCGCAATTTACATGAGAATGTAAAAACATTGTTGGATAAACAAGGCAAAAGCACATTTGAAGTATCACTTGGGCATATAAATATGCCCCAGGATCACCTACCCACACTTAAAATCTTGTTTGTCCTCGAACAATAATCTTACACCTCATGCAATTGACACCCCATCATGGCTACTCTGGCTCGACAATTCAAGCCCTAGGATTTATACCGATTATTTACATAACAAATCATCAAGAAACCATGCATAGTGTCATCATTACAATGACATTTAACATATCAAGACCCCCTAGACTCAGGCCCGACTCTCGATATCGGCAAACTCATGCAAATTAGCTGACCAAGATATCCGACACGAAATTCATTTCTTTCTCATGTGCCCTCACATCACAAGAGGAATTTCCCCCTTTTTAATCACATGAACTCTAAAACATTTCAAGCGAGGGCATATTCACACAATTTGCTCTCTCTCCCCAAAGAATTCACATGCATGTGTCATGAACCATAGGCTTACCTCTAATTAGCCATTACTCCACTAATATAGGGACGCCTGATGTAAGATCACGTAGGAATTAACAGGTTGTAATGTAAGCTACGGAACTGGTATCTTGGGTTAACGATAATAGCAACTAGCGTCCTTAGCGCTTTTTCAGCTGTCCCATCCATTCTGGGCATAATTTCTTCCTTCCTCCTCCCATTCTTGAAGTCTTTCTTTATTTTTGTCCCCACTTCTTAAAGCACACCCGGACTAAACAACAAAGATTAGTTATACATCTTTCTTCTCTTAAATCCAATGGAATTTCTTTGACTTTTTTCTTACTTTCATCACTTTGCTTTTTCCTGCTCTTTATTTTCTTTTCACCATTTCCTCCTTTACACTGTGGGAAAATTTATTTTCTTGAGCGCTTAAGAGCTTGGGATTTGATTTACGGATAATGAAAAGAAAGGGTTAAGCTTGGTTGACACCTTTTCGACAAAAGAAAAAAATAGGCTAAAGGCTCAATGGGCTAACTAGGATTTGACATTTGAGGTGGGTATGAAAAAGAAAAAACTTTAGGTTAAAACAAAGAAACGCCTACCTCCTTTCCTACACTACACTTCCTTCATTTTATTTTCGTACACACAACGAGGCAAGTTCTAGACACTTCACATGATAGCATGGAATAATCGGGACCTCACTAGACACTCACATTGCACATGCTCAACTCAAGACATATTCACAGACTCTTCAATCAGCCAATTACAAGAATTCAAACATTAAGCCTCAATCACACAGATCTGAATTCTATGGCCTAGGTATCTGTGTGTATGTACAATTGCATGCTTTCATACGAATCACCTTTAATTCTAAACATCATGTACAACATGCAACAAGAATTTCGTAGCCATAGAGTAGCAACATGCATGGGATACAACCAAACAAACAAAATTTGAAAAGCAAAGCTTCTCCTATCGACTACATTTCCCTTAAGGCGGTCGTCATCCATCCGTCGCAGAGCGGTCACTATTCACGACTTCGGTTCAATGGGACTCTTCTCGATAAAAGAACCAAAAAAAAATGCCGAAACCCCAATCATACAAATAATTAATGAAAATTTTTAAAAATATCGATGATTTCGAAAAATATTTTACACTAGCTAACAACATTCCAACGGCCACACAACTTGACTTCAAAAGGATATTTACAATACGAAACATACACAAAATCACGGGGTCACAAATTTTTAAGCACAACAACAGAACTTGAATATACACACAAATCAAGACAAAAACAGCACCACCTACTACTCCCCCCCCCACACTTAAAACCGAACAGTTTGTCCCAGAGTGTTCATACGGTCTTTCAAAGCACAAACAAGTGGGTGGTGAAACTCCACTGACCAATCAAGTATTTCACTTCTTCATCGGGTGCCGCTGCCCTGCGTCTCCCGTGTCTAGATGTCCCCGTCTTCCTCCTCCCGACTCAACATCGGAATCCTCGCGACGTGTCTCCTCATCAGTGGGAACATCATCATCCACAGGCTCCACAAAAGCTGGGCCCACCCGACATAGTGCCATGGCATTTTCGCCGAAGGGTAGTGCAGGTCGGCGCCCTAAACTCATCCTCTGTCGCCGGCCTCCCGCCTATGCGCAGCTGGAGCATCTGCATCCCAAACGTGCGGGCTATGTATTGATCATCCCGAGCATGTCGCTCGGCTAGTGTAAGAACTAGCCCGTGAGTGGTGTCGGGTGCCTTGGTCTTTGTGACGTCCACGACACGCCTCTCCATCTACGGGATATAATCCGAGGCCTCTTCCTCCCACATCTAGGCCCCTCAGGAGCGTGGTCAGCATACCGCCAAACCCGCTACCTGTGCCCTTGATGCAAACGGGCTCTGTTCATGGCGGATATGATCACCGCCCCAACGGATCTCCAGCCCTTTCATCGGGGCATACACAGCACACGCGATCCCGGGTGACATCTAGCTCATACGCACCTTGCCCCGGAATCGGGCGAGACACACTATTTTCAGCGGTCGGCCTCCACTATTCATACATGGTAGGGCAATGTCGATGGTAGCCCCTCTCCTTATGCTGCTCCCGGCGATGTCTTTGTCGAGGCAGGCTCCCACCGCAGTGCGTCGTATCCGCGTATGGTGGAGTAATATTCCATTCTTAGGAGTACATGGGCGTCTTGTTTCTGCGCCCCAAGATGGCACATTCAGGTGATGAGGCTCAAGAGTGACAATCTGGCCCCTTATTTTGATAGTGTGGCCCCAACGGAGCGTCGGGTTCCAATTTGCGCCTGAACTCACGAATCAAGTGCGATTGCACTCCTTGGGCTCTTCAAAGATGAATCTCGGCCAGCTGATGTCAATCCGGATTGTACTATTTGAGGAACTCTGCTGCGGCTCCCTTGCAATGTGCTCCTCGGGGAAGTATTTATTCTCCTTATGCTTTGTTAACCATTTCTTCCCTTCCTCGGTCACCGCCCGGGTTCCGTATTAGCGGCGTTGGCATGGAACTTATTTTGGTGCTCTTACAGGGCTTCTTGTTCCCAGTATAATTCTTTTTCTACCGGCACCCGATGTACATGCGCCCTTTCCTTTGTCTTGCCTGCTTGACATCGTTCGTGTCAAATAAAGCGAGCGGTCCCAATGTCGAGTCAATTTGAATTAGCTTCGACTAAGGTTGGGTTGACTGGAACCACCCCACACTTAGTCTTTAGCCACAATTATAGCATTACGGCAGAACATACTTATTTCTAATTTACATAAACAAAACAAAAACAAAAAGAACAAACAAACAACATACCTTGTGCATTAGGAGAAATTGACAGGTATAAATTCATTTGTACTACTCGGACTTCGTAAAACTAATCACACATTACCATCGATCACAATTTTTATACAAAGCACTTAGCAAGAAAAAAAAATGAAAAACTATTTACCTACACAAACCTATGCAATTCACCCATTTCTTGCATATTATAATTTCAATAACCCGGATAATCCGTCGGTGCTGACATAATACCGATTAGCTGCTTGACTCAACTCACTCAACATACACAACCCAAATAATAATTTCACAATTCAACTCGATTTTTCCCCTTTTTATGTTCAAATTCAAGCCCTAGCTACAATTTTACAAAAAATTCGATCAAGTTTATGTCTTTATCCTTTCATGCAATCACAATGATGTTACGAACATTAAATCAACAGCTAACTTAAATGAATTTAAGCTCAACGAATTCCTACCTAGAGATAACGTTTACTCACATCTCATGCTAAAAATCGAAAAATTCAACTAAAATTGAGATAGAGTTGAGAACATACCTTGAGTCGATGAACGGAAGAAAACGACGAAATTATGTTGCCGAGTGCGTAGCGCGTTGAGGGAGAAGGGTAGAGGGGTTTGTCGCGGAGGATGAAAAATGAGAAAAATGAGGGAAAATCGGGGTTAAAAAGTGGGGTTTCGCGTGGGTTATCCGGTGACCCGGTGTGACCCGGCGAATAACACCTCAACGTGTCACGGAGGAGTAACGCGGAGCACCCCCTTGTGACACCGCAGGCTCGCTCCAGCGGGTGTTACGGAGATTTTGTGAAAATTCCAGAATTGCCTTCAACGTGTCACGGAGGGGCACGCGGAGCACCTCCTCCGTGACACGGAGCCATCTTGATGGGCATCACTATTTTGCCACTTTATTTTTCTTACCTCATTTTCTCCTTTGCGATCCTTTGCATTTTGTCCTCAGATCAACCCGAAATTTATCTCACAACAAGAAATCAGTTAGAATCCAGGTTTGAAAAACACAACACAATATTTTATTTTTATATTTACACATATTCTTTTTTTCTTTTCCTTTTATGTTTTTTCTTTTTTCTTTTTCTGTACATTCATAAAACAATAAATTCACGGGTTGCCTCCCATCTACAGTGCTGGTTTACCATCGCGGCTCGACGTCCTTTGCGCTCATTCCAGCTAGGGTGACGGACATTTCTCACGACGTCCTCACCCCCTGTCAAGCTTACCCCTGTCGGGGAGTTTTCCCATTAACTCTCGAGACTCAACGCTCGATCAGCCTCCAGCTCGATCAAACACATTGATCACCAAGAGTTCCTCGTACAGCCGGGAGTTTGGTGGCCTTGTACATCGAACACCTCCACCTTGTCGTGTGTGCTCGCATAGTTAGGCTCCTTACTGCTGACTACATCTAATGCTTGCCTTCGGTTGCCAGAAAGGACGTCCCAAAATAAATGGGACTTCCACGTCGCTCGAAGTCCAGCACAACAAAGTTTATCGGGAAGATAAGGGGGCGACACACCCGGCCGCGTTTCTCCACAATGCCATGCAGTCTTGCCAAAGGAGCGATCCATGAAACTGCCAAGATCATGTTGTTGGTCTAGGACTCCTAGCCCCAACTTCTTGAATACCGAGGTCGGCATCAAGTTAATGCTCGCTCCCAAATCACATGTCTGACTCGGATACTGCCCAATTGTTATACATGTTGTAAAGCTCCCAGGTCTTTGAGCTTTGTGGGCAATACGTGCATTGTCAGGAAGTGCACTCCTCAGTAAGAGCCATAGTGGCATACTCCGTCAACCTTCTTTTGTTCGCCACTGTCCTTCATGTACTTTGCGTACTTCGGCACTCACTGAGAAACATCGGCAAGAGGTAAGTTAATGTGTACCTGTTTAAGAACCTCCATGAACTTTTTGAAACACGCCTCCTCCTTGTGTTTCTTTAATCGTTCTGAGCAGGGTGGAGATGCTTTACGGTTCGGCATCCTTTTCTTCCCCCTTTCATCACTTTGCTCCCTCTCCGTTTTCTATTGCTCCCGGTTGTTGAGGTGGTCTTTACGGTTCCACCTCCTTAGTGCAAACCACTCCTTGTGGTCCCTTGCATTCCTGCTTGGGGTTGAAGTGCGTGTCCTTTCGGAAGTCCTCCTCTAGGCCTGGTGTTTTGGGCTCCGACAAATTGCCCAAGCGGTACTCCGAGGCGCCTTGGTAGCTAATTCATTATTCTTAACATCGGCTGCCAATTTAACATAGTCGGCTTTACCCAGGTGAACTTGGTTAGCTATCATAGTCTTGAACATCTCTCCTCAATCTTTGGGTGATGGTGGTGGAGGAGGGCATTGTTATTTGCATGCTGCAGTGGATTCTGCTTTGCCCTCCCCTTGATTCCCTTTGCACCCCACGACTCGAACGCTACGCACGATGGTTGTTGCTACCCCAAGAGAAATTCGGGTGATTCCTCCGGTTAGAATTGTAGTTGTTACCATGCGGTGGTGATTATTCCTTTGTGCATTGCCGACAAAGTTCACCGAGTCGGTTGCTCTCCCACAACACTCGGTAGTGTTCATTACTCCCGCACACTTCACACCAAATCTGCTGCACTGCATTCACTGGGGCTTGAGACTGATTCATGCTCTTGTTAGAGTAGTGTTGAGTTGGTCTGCAAAGAAACTATCGTACGGCGATAGCTGCAAAACCATCCACTTCTAAGACTCGAGTGCTTTCCTTGCTCCTCCCCTTGAAGAGTCGCATTCCACTCACGGATTTTCCTGCGAAATATGATTCAACAAAGTATACAGCTCATCATAAGTCTTTTCTAATGCTTGTCCCAGGCTGTGAGTCCGACAAGAATTTTTGTGTAGGTTCCAAACCCTCTATAAAAGTAATGCACCAACACATCATTGGATTGAGTGGTGATGAGGACAATCCCGCAACCACGACGATTTGAATCTCCCAAGCTTGATACAGATCCTCCCCTTCTCTTTATTTTAAACTTAAATTTGACTTCTAAGTCTCAACATTTTACGGATGGAAAGAACCCGGATCAAGAACTTCTTTCAGATCATCACATGGTGATAGAATTTGGTGGCTCGGCTTTCAACCACCTTGGCTTCTCCCAAAAAAAGTGAAAATGGGAACAATGTAAGCCTGACATAATCTGTTGACACTCCTTGAGAATGTAAGTGTCACTTATCTCCAAAAAGGTTTGAAGATGTTGTTGTGGATCCTCGTGAGGGCACATGAAGCGCCCGCTTGTGTGCGGTAATTTGCACCATGTTAATTTAGCTCAGAACCTCCCTCCTGGCTCGGGTTGCGAATGCTAGAAGTGCATTGCTAGCATGTGGGATTGCCACATCGCGAAGCCGGCCTAGCTGCCATTTCCTCAGCAACGCTGCGCCGCACAAGTGGTGGATTACGCTGGTTGCTCGAGTTGTTTGTCGAGCAAGCTGAGTTTTCTCTCTAAAGCTTCTCTACTACATTGGCAATGGAATTGTCTTTCCGGCTCCTTAAGGATGGGTCCACCGGCTCTTTGTCCCTTGCCGGTATTCAGAATCGATATCTGCCAAAATAAAGGCTAAGACCAAGATTGTCAACACTAATATAAAGAAATAGCAAACTAACACTTTAGAAAAATTTCGCCCAATTGCCGGTCCCGGCAACGGCGCCAAAACTTGTTCGGCTGTGGATGACTACACGCAAGTGCACGTGGTCGAACAAGTAGTAAGTGGCTCAAGTAAACCAAGTATGTCCCGATCCCGGGGGTGGACTACGGGGCAAAATCTACTCAAGTGTCAATTAGTATTGTAACTTTCTGAAATCTGAGACAACAATGTAAAGAAAAGTTTTTATTTTATGGTTTTAATTTTATACTAAGTCTAAAATTGAAAATACAAGTGAGTACGAACTATGAATGTGAGCATGCGAGACTAAAACAAACATGTAGAGAAATTAATTATTGATACAAGTTGGTTTATCTTTTCTCCGGTTGCTAGTCGGAACTTATGCCTTTGAATTAAAACTCTCGTATTTAACCCAACTTAAGAATCATGAACCTTCCACCTACATTTCTGTGATAAGAAGCAATTCATGTTCTAGCCGTACAAAGCCCAGGTTCCACAATTGACTAATACGACTTTCAGGTATATTTCTATCTGAAGGTTAATCAATTCTCAATTTTCCCAAACTAAAGAAAAGATTATATTCTATTAATTCACAACTTTCCAATTTCGTGCTCTCTCGAGTGAAACCGGACTTTTTAGATATACATTAACATTGGCCACACATTAATGCATTAAGAACAAGAATTAATAGAACAACCATGGAAGAAAAGATGAAAAAAACAAATGATCAACAATCACATTTCAATACAATTGTTCCTAACCTCAGCAAGATGTGAAATTAGCCACTCATTTTGTGGATTAAACATGGAATTAAGGTATACAAATCCTTCTGAGCAATTGAAAAGAAAGAGAAAGAGATAGAGAGAAACCCTAAGATTTTCGTCCCCTCAGCCCCACTTTGTAACCCACGTTCTTGCTCCACCAAGTCAGAATAATAAAAAATGAACCTAAGTGTTCTATTTATACTGAGTGAGAATTTTCCCGGAATAACCCGGCAACGTGTCACGGGGTGCATCGAACCTTTGCCTCGTGACACGGTGCAACGCGAGCCGCTCTGACGGAATTTTGTCATCAGGTAATTATCCCCACAACGTGGCACGGCATGCAACGCGGAGCTTGACCAATGTGACACGGCACAAATGCGTACCCTTACTGGAATGTCAAGTTCCAGGGTGTGGGGTCCCAGCGTGCGCGACGCGAGCGGACCCTCTGCGGAAATCTTTGCAGAAGATTAAATCTGCAGGACGGAATGCATCCCCGCGATGGCGGCGTGACACAGCTCCATCGCGGAGCCTCTTGTTCCTTGCTTTCGCAGCCCAATTCCTTGCTCGCTCCCGAGTCCATCTCCGATTCCTCCCTACATGCATCTTAGCTCCATAAAAGTATGTTTTTTTGAGAAACAACGCTAATCATGTTGGTTAGTATAAATTACACTTTCCTACAATTTACATGAGAATGTACAAACATTGTTGGATAAACAAGGCAAAACGACACATTTAGTATCTTGGGCATATAAATATGCCCCAGATCAGATTAAAACTCAGAAAATCCACGACATTCAAGTGTATGGTAATGGAATCGGACAATGAATTTTTGAACATGTATATCGATATAAACGAAATGTGATCATCTAGCGAAAGGTTCTAGATGACCTCGGCAAGAGATAAATAAAAAATTATTCCTAATGAGGAGAAGTCAAGACATAGCAAATGTCAAAGGACATCTACTTCCTTTAGACAAATTTTCTAACATTTTTATTGAAAAATGAGTCTCAAACTTTCGAAAGTTATGACTTCTTCGGAAGCTCAATATTGAAGAGACAGTCAATAGTGAAATTGAATCCATAATGATAACTCATACATGAAAATTGGTTGATCTTCCTCCAGGGAACAAACCTTTAAGTTGCAAATGGATTTTCAAATGGAAAATGGTGTGTAGCCCCATTGGTAAATACAAAGAAGACTTGTAGTCAAGGTTTAGACAAAAACAAGATTTTGATTACTTTGATACATACTTTCTAGTAACCAAATTACATCCATTCAGGTGTTAATAGCGTTATACTGTATACGATCTTGAAATCTATCAAATGGATGTGAAAACAGCCTTCTTAAATGAAGATTTGGAGGAAGAAGTTTACATGGAACAACTTGAAGGGTTTGTAGTTCCTGAAAATGAAAAGAAGGTGTGCCGACTTGTAAAGTCTTTGTACGGACTAAAACAAGCACCCAAACAATTGCATGCAAAATTTGTGAGACGATGTTGTCAAGGTTTCAAGATTAATGAGTGTGACAAATGTATTTACATTAAGAACACTTAAAAACAAGTCGTCATTATTTGCCTATGTGGATGACATATTGATAATGAGCAACGACATTGCTAATATAAATGCTATCTAGTAAGTTTGAGATGAAGATTAGGAATTGTTGATTTGATATTAGGTATTAAGATCTACAAAACTCCTCAGGTATAACATTATTTCAGTCTCATTATATTCAAACAATACTTGAAAAATTTAAGTATTTGGATTTCAAAATTGCAAAGACACCAATTGATGTGAACCTTGCTCTTGCTAAGAACAAAGGTGAAAGTAAGTCTCAATTGGATTATGCAGTATTGAAAAGTCGATGTACATCATAGGCTGTACACGATCAGATATAGCTTGTGTAATAAGTAAACTTAGTCGATACACAACTAATCCCAATTAGAGTCATTGGATGACTATGAAATGGATTTTGGAGTATTTAAAACATACTCCAAACACATTTTGCATTACAACGGAGTTATCAAGCCCAGTTATAGAAGGATATTGTGATGCAAATCGAGATGGCCGGATCACGCCCAAACTAAATTCACAAGCGGATATATTTTACCATCGGTGGAGAGAAGTGTCTTGAAGTGTCAAACAAACATGCATTCCTTGCTCTATATTGGAGTTTGAGTTTATAGTTTTAGACAAGGCTAGTGAAGAAGGCTGAATGGCTCGGAAATTTCCTAGAAGACATCCATTTTGGCCCAAACCGTTGGCTCTAGTATGTATACATTGTGATAGCCAAGTGGCAATCAGAAGGGTCAGGAGTGCAATTTATAACGGAAGGTCTCGTCACATACGACGAAGACACAACACTGTTAAAAAACTACTCTCTAGGAGAATTATTACAATTAACTATGTGAAGTCAAGAGATAACTTATCGAGATCCACTTACAAATGGCCTAACTAGAGAGGCAATTGAAAGATCATCAAAGAAAATGAGACTATGGCCGAGGACAAGTCATTGTGGCGGTAACTCTACCTAGAAGATTGGAATCTCAAGAACTAGGTTCAAGGAGATCAAACAATATCATTATTGATGAATCAATATTATCAAAATAACTTTTGATCCATTCGTGATGAGATAATGTTCGATAAAAGGATAAATATATAAGGATTTTTAATGATTTCTAAGTTTGACACGAGGTATATCAAATGGTGTATATATGGGATAACACATTTATAAATTACCTATGTAAGTGTGAAGTGTAAGCCGCTTCAAGGAAAATTCTATAAGGCCAATTCTCTACGCACTTATGAAACCGAAGCGTGTTCATGGTTGAAGCGAATAAAAAATGAGAACCTAAGACGGTTAAAGTTAATTGTGTGATTTATGTTGTCTAGGTATACATCCAAGCTCGATGGTTCAAGATATCCCACATCTATCATTTGACCGAGTATATACGTGTATGTTCACTACGGAAAGTTCAAAGGAAAATCTATTTATCCGGATGCAATTAATTCTTACTTACCAATCACCTTTGTTTTTCATGCATTACATTTTTCATATAGTCATTTCCTCATTCATGTGGAAGTTATTTGAAGTTAAGTGTTAAGTGAATTGGGAATTGGAGGGAAGAGAAAGTTGAATTTTTTTTTGTAACTATTTATAAAAGTAACTTTGTCCCATTGATATAAAGGAAAATTGATACTTCTATTGAAAAACATATCTTCTAGCTAATAAAGAGTTGAGAAAAAAGTCTCTCTCATATCACCGTCGTCGCTCGACTCGGCTTTTTGGATTTAAATTTGGTCAAATGATCTGATTGATTGATATATTTTTAGACCAAATTTATTTAAAGGTAAAGTTGATTTTTCGTGAAATCGGTAGAGCACTGCGAAACACAAGTCTTCACCTGCGAAAGATAGGTGCCATGCAGAAGTAGAATTTTTGGGAAGAGTTGCCTTTGGACCTCCATTGCACCCGCGTGTCGCAGGTCTAACATGCGATACGTGGGTCACGACCCAGCAGAAGTAAAGGAAAATTTCTGCTTGGATTTGCATTGCACCTTCGTGTCGCGAGTCTTCACTGTAAAACACAGGTGTGACGCAAGTCAAGCCGAAATATTTTCTTTTCAATGGCTGTCATTTCGAATAGACACCATTTGAACAGTTATTTCACACCCATTTCGCCCGGTTCTTTGGCTATAAATAAAGGCCTTTTGCCTTCATTTCGATAGAGAATTTTTAACATTCTGCATATTTTTAACAAACAAAATAGAAGTCTATTGCTGTTGATTTGTTACTGTTCTAGAGTTCGCCGAAGTTTTTGGTGTTTGAGGTACTGTTACACCATTAATAGGTATATCCGTTTTGTTCTAGGAGGAAGTAAGTAAATCCTCGAGTATAGTAGGGGATTAAATTCCTTAAGGACATACAATGAATTATGTGGTCTCATATATTAACAAGATTATTTTTATTTTAATTATTTGAACACAAGAGAACAACAAATATAACATGAAAATTAGTTTTGGAGAAAATAAGACTGTTATAGTGACATGTTGTTATAACTAATAGTTATTATAACGGAGATTTGGCTTGTAGTAGCTTCTTCTTAAAGAATCACAAATTTGGTTCCAAATTCAACCCTAATTCCTTGTTAATCAACTAATTTATTTCAAAATTGGGATATGGAATATTTGAAATGCCTTAAATGAAACTCAATTATCAATTTCACTAATTACTCGACGGTGTAATTTAGCATTGAATTTTTCTTCGACCTATGGAAATTGATGTCGCGAAAATTACACCTCGCAATTTGAGATATAGCGGTCGGTTGTCATATAACAGAACCCAACAAAGGTTGAGTCAATCTCACGGGGAATATGGTAAGAATTTAGGTTAATGTAATAGCTTTTACTATTGAGTTACTTATTTCCAAAGGGGAAAAATATAGAATAATAAACAAAAGTAAAATTGTTGAATCTTTGAAATCAAATTCGGTTTGTATTCAATTAACGACTTGAGTAGGATTGTGTTCCCCAAGATTTCAAAACCACAAGGCTTATACACTAGTGATCTATTCTGGTGTTTAACATTCAATATTGGTAAGTTAGGTTCACCTAAATGGTTGGTCCCCTATCTAGATGATTATCTGCCATTTAAGTAAAGTCTCTGGTGAGGTGTTACTAGTTATTTACCACAATATTGAATTAACACCAGACAGTTTCAGCCATTGATGAGGTTATTAATACTCAAATCTCATGTCAATTCTTTTTTCCATTCATTACCTCGTTGGTCAGGTAAGTAAGAAGAAGGCAAGTCCTAACATTTGAATGCGTCAGAATAAATCAAAGCGAAGGAAAAAACAATACATGCATAAAACTCCATTCAAGAATCACTAAGTGTTTTACCTATGTGTGTTAATTCATCTTGGTTCCCCACAAACTAGGTTATGGTTTAGCTACTCATGCTTGTCTTATTGCAATCACAAAATATTGAATGAATCATCATTGCGTCTTAAAAATTACTCGTAGAAGAAAAACCATGTAGATTGAATAAAACTCCAAAATTGATGAATAAATTCCAATGTTGCTTTTAATCCTCAAATTCAAGAACAAAATCGTAAAACCCGTTTCTTGATTCAAGAACAATTGAACAACACCAAAACCCTATATAAAATCGGCTCTCTAAATTATTCTCCAACTGTAACTAATCGTCCTCTAAAATAAACCTAAAGCTGTATTGTTTATAGTTCCAAGAAATTCTTTTCCTAATTAAAACTAGAAACCGGGTCGGCCAGTCAACAATGGGCTTGGTGATGATTCGTTTGGCCTTGACGAGTCATGCCTTGCTTGCGTCCTCGGCAACGTACCCAGTCGTGGCTTGGGTCACTAACGACTCATCGTGCTTGAGCACGAGTCGTTAGGTCCCTCTTGATCTCATTCCTCCAAAAAAGTCCGGTGCACCTTACGGTTGATCCCCGGTGATTTGCCAACAAGTCATTCCTTCATGCTTGACGACTCGTTATATAGCCGTCCAACTGCACTAGTCACTTTGTTAAGATTTTCTTTCTGACCTTGAAGATTGACCCTCATGACTCGTTACAGTGTAACAATTCGTTTCATCAAATCGTCGGGTACCTTTGTCTCTTCTTCTTCGAACTTCAACTTTTGCCCACGCCTTCAACAACAGAAACGTGCCTCCTAACAACGACTCGTGAAGTCGGCGGTCACCCTTTAGTTATTTTCAACATTATTTTCCCAGAGTTCACTTCGAACCTATTTTCCTGCAACATTAAGCACAAAACACATCATATCTATATAAACATACCGGAATGTGCATGTTTCTTGGTTTTAAGTGTCGAAAGTGCCTTAAAATCACATCACATCAACACTCTCAATTTAGAACTTTTGCGTGTCCTCAGGAAAAAACAAAATAAAATAAAACAAACTAAACTTCTTGATCTGCTTCCAATGAAGAATTCCTAGGAAACTTACGGCGAGTCACATTTATACGATTTAAAATCAAATTTCTAATCCCTCCCTCATCGTATCAACTCAAATCACTATGCATATGCAAAAATTTCAAGCTATGACACGGAGGAATTGAAACATGGCAAAATACATCACTTGCAACCACGCACATAAATCTATAGCAGCCCGGACAATTTGCGGACGATTTTGTTGACCAAATGCTCTCGCCTCAAAGAAGTCCCATACTCACATGTATATGATTATGTCAATAAATTCCTCTTGGGACTAGGTAAGATTCACTCACTCTCATAAAGAAATTCGAGGCTGTTGCATACAGTACCATAGACTTGCCTTTACTTTTATTACCTCAAACTTTCGTACAAGTAACGGGATCACTATAGGACTTTCTAGGCTTGTAATGGCTCGGGCTCGGGTATGGTACATATGGAATTAGTAGCTCAACCCTCCTTGGCACTACACACCTCTTGCTCCACTTTTCACACCTTTTTCTATTTTCTCCCTTTTTTCCTTTTACCACTTTTTCTTTTCTTTGCTTTAGCAACTACGAGATGCAGTTTCTCTTTATTCAAAACACTCGTTGATGTCACATTTTCTTTTCTTTTCCTTTCTTGCTTTTTGACAACAAAATTTTTATTTATTTTCATTATCATTACACACAGCTCTTTTCCCTTTTTCATTACCCAATTTTTAGTCCTCCCAACTCTTCATCACCCCTATAGTAGCCAACCCTCAACTGGGGCGATTTTCTGAGTTGAGGGTTCCAATCATCAAGGAGGGACCAGGGCAAAAACAAGTTCATTCTTAATAAGCGAGCGGATGAATTGAATTGTAAATAAAAGAAAGGTCAATTTAAACTCAAACATTTGGATCAAGGGATTTTTATTCATTTTTGGTAGGTCTTTTAGGATAAAGTGGACTCAAATAAAAAATATCCTATGATCCTTTCCTATTTTCCCTATCCTCTTTCTCAGTACGATTGACCGGAGTAAGTTCTAGATTGACACACGCAATCAAATTCAGCTATTAAACCTCACTCACACATAGCACATGTCAACATCATCACTTCTACCAATCGCTAGTTCAGGTACAGCCATACAATGGTAAAAATGTTCACAGTTCCAATACCATGCAAAGATTCACAAAGGTCATACTTGTCAACTTTCACATACACATATACAAATTTTGGAGGGTATCAAATTATCAATCATGATTATTTTCAACAATTTCGGTTCTTGATGGTGATGTGCCGTGATTTTACGGTACTTTCGACGCTTCCATGCAAAGATTCACAAAGGTCATACTTGTCAACTTTCACATACACATATACAAATTTTTCGGAGGGGTATCAAATTATCAATCAACAGTTATTTTCAACAATTTCAGTTCTTGACTGCTGATGTGTAGTGATTTTACGGTACTTTCGACGCTTAAAATCAAGAAATTATGCACATTCCAGGTATGTTTATATAGGTATGATGTGTTTTGTGCTTAATGTTGCAGGAAAACAGGTTCGGAAGTGAACTGGGCAAAATAATGCTGAAAATAACTGAAAGGGTGACTGCCAGGCACTTCACGAGTCATTGGCAGGAGGCACGACTCGTTGTTGAAGGCGTGGGCAAAAGTTGAAGTTCGACGAAGAAAAGACAGTGTACCTGATGAGTTGTGGAAACGAATTGTTACACCTGGTAAAGAGTCGTGAGGTCAACCATGAAGACTGAGAGATAAAATCTAAACAAAGTGACCCGTGAAGTTGACGACAGACATAACGAGTTGTCACATGAAGAAACGACTCGTTGGCAGATCACTGGGATCAACCATAGGGTGCACTGGACTTTTGGAGGAATTAGACCATGAGGGACCTAATGACTCGTGCTCAGGCACGACGAGTTGTTAGGTGACTCGTTGCCACGACTGGGTATGTTGTTGAGGACGACTATTTTAAGAAAGGAACGACTCGTCAGAAGGACAAACGAATCATCACCAAGCTCGTTGCCACTACCGACCTAGTGTCCAGTTTTAATTAGAAAAAGGATTTCTTGGAACTATAAATACACAGTTTAGGTTTATTTTTGGAGAACGATTAGTTACAGTTAGAGAGTAATTGAGAGAACTAATTTTGTTAGTTTTCAACTAGAATTTTGGTATTGATAAATTGTTCTTGAGTAAAGAAACAAAAGAAACATTGGAATTTATTCATCAATTTTGGAGTTTTATTCAATCTACGTGATTTTTCTCCTATGATAATTTGTAAGTTGTAAATGATGTATTCAATAATTTGTGATTGTGATAATACAAGCATGAGTAGCTAAACTTATAACTAGGTTTGTGGGAACCAAGATGAATTAACACACATAGGTAAAACACTTAATGAATCTTGAACGGGGTTTTATGCATGTATTGTTTTCCCCTTCGTTTTGATTGATTCTTGACGATTGCAAATGTTAGGACTTGCCTTATTCTTACTTACCGGACCAAGGAGGTAATGAATGGAAAAAGGGATTAAAAACGGAGATTTGAGGCTATCAACCCTTATCTAATAGCTTGAACTTGTCCGGAGATAGCTAATCCGATATTAAGGGTAAGGGTCAACTAAAGTACACATATATACGGACCAAGTTGCGTGGTGATAATCATCTAAATAGGCGACCAACCATTTAGGTGAACTTAGCTTATCAATATTGCATGTTAAACACCGGAATAGATCACTAGGGTATAAGCCTTGTGGTTATGAAATCTTGGGAAACACAATCCTAGTCAAGTCGTTAATTGAATACAAACCGAATTTGATTTCAGCATTCAGCAATTTTACTTTTATTTATTATATTATATTTTTCCCCCTTGGGAAATAAGTAACTCAATAGTAATAGTTATTCACATTAACATAAGTACCTACCATATTCCCTGTGGGATTGACCTCAACCTTTGTTGGGTTCTAATCGACCGCTTATATCTCAATTGCAAGGTGTAATTTGGGCGACATCAAATTTTGGCATCGTTGTCGGGGAATACGGCTAAGGCTTTTGTTAATTGTGTTTGCTTTACTATTGGTTCTTATTTATTTTTTTAATTTTTCTTTTGTTGTTTTGATTGCTTAACAGGTCTTAGGTTTGTGCATGCCCGATACTAGAAGCCAAGGAAATCCCCTAGTTCCAATTGATCACGAACTTGAGCTAACGTTAAGAAACCTAAGAAGAATGGCCAACATCCAAGAGCAGGAAACCGTGGACCAAGCCACAACAAGAATGTTGGCTGAAGAGCAAGCTCGGGCTAGAGATCATGAGTTAGCCAGAGTTGCTGAAGAGCAACATCTAGTTGAAGAAGCTGAGCGAGCTAGACGACACAGAGGTCCAGAACACCAGAGACACCGATATTTTGATGAAGAGGATGATACTGATATAGATGAAGTCGGTGCCACTGGAGCTATAGTCCCTCCTCCTTTGCCTGCTGGGGCAAAGTTTGATATTACCAGTGTGATGATCCAACTTCTTAATATGAAGGGAATATTTGCGGGTCATGCATCTAATGATGCCCACGCTCACCTGACAAATTTTGTGGGAATATGTAAGGCATACAAGCAACATGGGGTGAGTCAGGACGCAATCAGACTGAGGTTATTTCCGTTCTCTCTAGGGAGTGAGGCAACGATGTGGTTGGCTGAGTTGTCGAATGATTCCATTACTACTTGGAGGGAGCTTAAGAGAGCTTTTCTTGAAAGGTTCTTCCCACCATCCAAAGTCTTGCAGTTGAAGGATGAAATATATAACTTCAGATAGCTAAATTCTGAGGAACTCCACTAGACCTGGCTGCGTTTAAAAAAAAGCTCAAAACGGTGCCAAATCACAGAATTCCGGATGATACATTGTTGGAGATATTTTATAGGTCTCTAAATGCCAACACCAAGGAGGTTTCTAATACCGTCTCCAAAGGAACTTTTATGAGTCACACTTATGCAGAGGCTGCGGAGATGCTAGACAGGATCACCAAAACCAACCGAGCTTGGCACACTAGAGAGTTGGAGGTTCCGGCTGGTTCTTATGCGATTGGACTATCTGCAGAACAGAGGAGAAAAGATGAGTAGCATGATCAGATATCACAGAGATAAAGACCACCATGGGGTTTCTTTCTAAGCAATTGATGGGAGTCGGAGCAGAAAAGGTAAATACTGTGGGTTCTAAGGGACAAGCCCCGAGAAATGATGGTTGTGAATCTGAGTCTGAAGAAGAAGTTAATTATTTGAATGATCATAGGGCGAGTTTTCGGACCAACACCCAAGGGTCTAACCAAGACTCTTGGCGTCAAGCTCAAGGGAACCAAGGTCAGAACTTTTATAAGGATAATAATTACAATGGGGGCCAATACCGAGAAAATAAGGACTGGAAGAAGCGTGAGGAGTTCAAAAATTATAGGAGCGGTTTGTATGTTCCTCCTCGAAACCGTGAGCCAGAGTACAGTGGTTCAAGGGTTGAGGACATGCTCTCCAAAGTACTCAAGCAGATGAAGACAACAAATAGCCACTTTAAGGAGCTCTGAGCTGATATTTCCGTTTTAAATCAAAAGGTGGAGTCACATGTCGTGGAGATCAAGCAGATTGAGCAGCAAATGAGTCAGATGTCTATTGCAATGAATCAGAGGCAGAAAGGCACACTACCCAGCAACACTGTGCAAAATCCAAAAAATGGCAGTCACTGCATGGCGGTCACTACTAGGAGCAGGAAGGCCACAGTTGATCCTTCTAGGCCAGGTGTAATTAAGGAGTCAGAGAAGCCCGTGTTGATAAATGATGATGGTGTAGAGAATTTTGAAAACCCAACTTTGGTTGGGGACTCAGATGTGTAAACTACTCCAAGTAGTGCAAAGGAGAAAGGAGCTGTACATGGGAAGGAGAAGGAGGCACAACAAAAACTGACAGCAATCCATAGACCTCCTCCTCCTTATCCACAACGTTTGAAGAAGAAAGCTGAAGATGGGAAGTATCAAAAGTTTATCTCTATGCTTAAACAGTTATCGGTGAACATTCCATTGGTTGAGGCCCTTGAGAAGATGCCCGAATATGCCAAATTCATGAAGGACCTCGTCACCAGAAAAAGGACTATAAGTTTGAAGCCTGTCGATAATTTGCACTACTGTGGGGACATCACTACCAGGGTTCTAGCTCAAAAGAAGAAAGACCCAGGTGCGTTTACTATACCTTGCACCATTGGGGAGGTTGAGTTTGCAAGGGCGTTGTGTGTCTTTGGAGCTAGCATAAATTTGATACCGTTAGCAGTGTTTAGGAAGTTAGGCTTGGGAACCCCCACACAAACTACTATGCGGCTATTGATGGCTGACAAAACAGTTAAAAAGCCAGTGGAGATTTTATTTGATGTACTAGTCAAAGTGGAAAAATTCATATTCCCAACAGACTTCGTGATTCTAGACTGTAAAGTCGATTTTGAGGTCCCCATCATTTTGGGGCGACCATTCCTTACAACAGGTAGGGCCCTAGTAGATGTGGAGGCAGGCCAGTTGAAATTCAGGTTGAACAAAGAAGAGGTCACCTTCAACATTAGCCGGACCATGAAACAGCCAAAGGAATTCATAATAATTTCAGCATTGGAGGATCGAGAAGAGTCCCTTGACGAATTCTGATTAGTCAAGAGACTTGAGTCGTTCCGCAATGTTAAAGTAGGAGTTATATGGGAGGAAACCCATGGAGGTGTTTTGATGAAGTAAGAGTAGCCAAAACACCCACGTCATTCCATGACATTAAATCAAGCGCTTCTGGGAGACAACCCAAGTTGTAAATGTAAGAAATATTTAGTGTTTACGTTTGTTGATGGGTGCAGGTGATTAATATGAAAAATCTGAAGTTGGAACCAAAAACTAGAACTTCAGTTCTGGTGCAAAAAGTCACAGAACGAGTCGTCATCTGATCGGACGACTCGTTCAATCAACTCGTGAAGAGAACTGCAGAAAACAGGCGAGCAACGGGAGACTTAACGATTCGTGTCTTCAAGAAACGAATCGTCATGTCCCCCGTTATGTACACTGGATCAAAGTCTGAAGTAAAAGGAAAAGGTTGATAACGGTTCACTCAATGAATCATTGGGAGACCAAATGAGTCGTTAAGTGACCGGTTTTGAAGCTACACCATGCCAAGGACTAAGACTCAGGCAATGACTCGTTGGGTAACACCATGAGTCGTTACTTGACTCGTTAGGTCCCAGGTAAGTTATCGAACTCAGGTAAAAGAACGAAGGGACAAAATGAGTCATCTCATCACTTAACAACTCGTGTAGTTAGTCATCAGGTATATTACTTAATTGTTATCCGACCCGACCAAAGAGTGGAATTGGGGTTATTTTAATTTATATCACCTAAATACCATATTCTTTCCCTTTTCCTAAGTCGCACCAGTGTCCCTCCCCAACAACTTCAAATTTTTCTCTTCTTTTTCTTCTTCTACTAAAATCCCATTGACATAACTCCTCGACCTTGCACGCCATCCACTCAAACACATACACAATCACACTCCGTCCTTGTTCAAATAATATTGTGAGTACTCTTTCCCCATTTAAATTTTGAATATTTTTGAATTTAAACAAAAATTTGTGAGGACCCGTGTTTTGAATAAAATCGAATTGACTTCGGGTAATATTATGCTTATGACAATTTGTGCCTCGTGATGTAAATTGTCATAAGCATAATATTACCCGATTTAGTGTTTGTGGAGTTGAAGTTTAGGAAGAAGATGAAGATGAACATGTGAACTGAAACTCTTGAGCACGAGCTACATCACGATTCATTGGATCACCAAATGACTCGTTGCGTAGCTTGTTCTGAGTGGGAAAAATTAATCCAATGAGGCAGTGTACCTAATGGCCGACCTAACGACTCATTGCCTTTGGCAACGACTCGTTGGGACCAGTCATCAAGTACACTGGCCAATCTTGAAGAAAATCCAGTCTGAGACGATGAGTGACCTCACGAGTCGTTGCCAGTGGCAATGACTCGTTTAGTCACCCGTCAGGACCACTAGGCACTAGCTCAAAAATGTTTTCTGTTTCATCTCATCTTGAGTACTAAAAATGTTTCCACAGGTACAATGGCTCCAAGAGGTACACCAAAGAAGGGCCCAACAAAGAAACAAACACCTGAGAATAGTCAACCTTCATACCATAGACTGCGTGATGATCCATCCTCCTCTGAAGAGTCAAGTGGATCTGAGGAAGAATAGACATATTAGAGGAGCAGTTACTGAGGAGATCCACCAGGGCTAGGACTCGACAAATTCCAAATCCGACAGCCCTGGTCGATACTCCTACTCCACTAGCAAGGGATCCGCCCAGTTGCACTAATGAGAATGTTAGGGCTGCTGTTGTACTTGTTCCCGAGGCTCCCACGGTTGGGCAAAATACAAAGAGAGTTGATGAATCATATGCTCAGTGAGGGGACTCTGATAATGAGTTGGTTGAGACCTCGAACACATCAAATGAGCAATCGAGAAATGTGCGGAGATGGTGTGTCCATGGCATGTGGGATATATACAACAGAGATATTGCTCCTAATGAGAAAGGCAATATGAAGAGGAGCATATACGAGGAGTTGAGGCTGGTCACTATAGGGCTTAAAGATCTTCTAGAGCTACAGGCAGTATTCAATAAATACAGATTTGGCTAGTTGACCGAGCCATCAGGTAGCTATAGCCCGTGCTTAGTCCGAGAGTTTTATGCCGCGTATGCAGCCACATTGCAGTGGTTGGCATTAGGGGGCTAGGATTGGAAGAAGAGGCCCGCATTAAATCAGGTGTTGGTGAGAGAGACTCCGGTAGATATTTCTAACAAGACAATCTCCAGGATATTGTATGGGCCAGATTATCAGGCTCCGATGAACACAGCAGAATTCAATCACAGGCTATCTGAGCTGAAGAAAGTTAGAACCAAGAAGTTGAATAGCCAGGAGAGCATCTAGCAGTATACTTGGCTATCTCGGATCATTTCTACGAGAGTTCCGCTAGTGGAATGGCTGCATGGTATAGAATCGCAGATAAAGAAGGCCACACTGAATTTTCAAGCGAAATTTTGGTGGTCACTGGTGCGGCACAGGCTGGTGCCAACCAGCAATGACAACATCCTTTCACCTGACAGAGCAGTTTTGATAGCAAGTATAAATGAGGGGTATGCCATCAATTTCCTGCTATACATTGTTGAGGAGATTAGAGAGCGAGCAATCAATGATGGTACTACCATTCCGTTTCCATGTTTGATCTATAGACTCTTTCAAGAGTCAAAGGTATCGGTATTGACATCAGTGGACCAGAGAGTAGTGGTCCAGAAGATTACTAATATCGGGTTGATTTGAGATGATACAAACCCGATATCGAGGGCAAAGACTCAAGAAGTTGTATGCGCGGGAGTGACAATATTAGCAGAGGCATTTAGCAGCGGGATGCAGACTGATGCAGCACAGTTCGTTGAGTTGGAAGCTGAGCCTATGGAGGGTAGAGAGACAGGTAGCCAGCCTGAGGCTACAGATGCAACAGATACCTCCACACCTGCTGATGTTCCTGAGTCATCATCTACTATAGCAGCCCCGAGACCACCAGTTGCGCCTCCACGAGCCACTACAGCCAGCCTAGTTACAGTTTCACAGGATTTCTTAGTTGTATGGCTAGGCAGTTAGCTAAGACCGAGAAGCAGCAAGCACACACGGCTCTACAGGTTAGAGTTTTGATGGAGCAGTTAAAGCCGTGGGTTTCAAAGGAGTTGGAGACATTGTCCAATTCAGTGCATACTAGACGCTTTTGAGAAGAGAATGGATGAGCACCTTGCAGAGTTACAAGCGCCAGAGTTGTCTAGATGGTACTCAGAGGTAGGAGCGCTACGATCTGAGGTGTGGGACTTGGCTGCATGACATGTAGCTGCAGTACCTCCACTAGTACTTCCCGTGATAGAGGACGAGTTTGAAGAAGAATTGCCACCGATTTTCGACTTTATCACGGAGGAGCCGGTGGCACATGATAAAGGGAAGAGGCCTCATGAGGAGGAAAGTTTTGATGATGATGCTTCTCTACTCTATCAGCAAAAATGAGAGCGGAGTGAGATGGAGAGAGCACTGCATGAATCGAGAGAGGAGCGTCGACAAAGAGCCGAGACTGAGGCAGTGAGAGTTTGTGGAGAAGGAACGAGCTCTGTTGGATCTGAGAATGCACCGGTTCAAGCCGGTAATATTGGTGATGACATTGGAGGCGTATCTACACCCTCCACCGACCAGGTAGCTGACACCTAGGTCACACAAGTATGTTCCCTATTTCCTTAGTTTTTTTTTTGGTATATATATGTGTCGAGGACGACACATGATTTCTTGATGGGGGTGAGGAGGGATACCTGTGCATTCTTTTTGCTGAACATAACCCGAGGGTTTTTCTTATCGGATATCTTTTCCCTCAGGTGTTTCATATCTAGTAGAACCGACATGTTTAGGATTTTATTTTATGTTTTTTTGTGTTTTTTGTGTAAGTTGGAAGAAAGTAAGAAAACTGAAGGCAGTCAAGAGATGAAATTATTGGAAATAACTGTTGATTGATAATTTTATACCCCTCCAAAAAATTTGTATACGTGTATGTGAAAGTTGACAAGTATGACCTTTATGAATCTTTACATGGCATTGAAACTGTGAACATGTTTACCATTGTATGGATGTACCTAAACTAACGATTGGTAGAAGTGATGATGTTGACATGTGCTATGTGTGAGTAAGGTTCAATAACTGAATTCGGTTGTGTGTGTCAATCTAGAACTTGCCTGGTCAGTCGTACCGAGATAGAGGATAGAAAACTAGGAAAGGATCATAGGCCATTTTTGATTTATGAGTCCACTTTAGCCTTAAAAGACCTACCAAAAGTGAAAAAAAATCCCTTAATCCAAATGTTTGAGCTTAAATTAACCTTTCTTTTTGTTTACACCAATTCACCTGCCTTCTTTTATTAAGAATGAATCTGTTTTTGCCCTAGTCCCTCCTTGGACATTGCAAACTTCAACTCAGGAAAATCGCCTAAGTTGAGGGTGGATACTATAGGGGTGATTAAGAAGATTTGGCAGGAATACAAATTGGGTAATGAAAAAAAAAAGGAAAAGAGTGGGTGCAGTATGCATAAAAAGAAAGATAAAAAAATTATTGTCAAAAAGAAGGAAAAGAAAAGAAAAATGTGACATCAATGAGTGTTTGAACAAAGAGAAACTGTATCCGTAGTTGCTAAAGCAAAGAAAAGAAAAATCAGTAAAAGGGAAAAAGGGAGAAAATAGGAAAAAAAGGTGAAAAGTGGAGCCAAGAGGTGTGTAGTGCCAAGGAGGGTTGAGCTACTAATTTCATATGTACCATNTTCATATGTACCATACCTGAGTCTGAGCCTATGTGACAAGCCTAGAAAGTCCTATAGTGATCCTGGTTACTTGTCCGAAAGTTGAGGTATTGAAAGTAAAGGCAAGCCTATGGTATTATGCACACAATTCGAATTTCTTTGTGAGAGTGAGTGAATCTTACCTAGTCTCAAGAGGAATTTATAGAAATAATTATATACACATGTGTGAGTATAGGAATTCTTTGAGGTGAGAGCATTTGGTCAACAAAATTGTTTGCAAATTGGCTAGGTCAGTATTATAGATTTATGTGTATGGTTGCAAGTGACAATATTTGTCCATGTTTCGATTCCTCTGTGTTATGGTTGGAAACTTTGCATATGCATAGTGATTTGAGTTGATACGATGAGGGAGGGGTTAGAAAATTTGATTTTGATGTATAAATGTGACTGCCATAAGTTTCCTAGAGTTCTTTCGATTGAAGCGTCAAAGTAGTTTAGTTTGTTTTATTTTATTTTGTTTTTGCCTGAGGACATGCAGCTGCCTTCAATTTTCCTAACTTTCTTCCAACTGACACAAAAAACACAAAAAACATAAAATAAAATCCTAAACATGTCGGTTCTACTAGATATGGAACACCCGAGAGAAAACATATCCGGCAAGAAAAACCCTTGAGTTATGTTCAGCAAAAAGAATGCACAGGTATCCCTCCCCACCCCCATCAAGAAAGCATGTGTCGTCCTCGACGCATATATATAACAAACAAAACTAAGGAAATAGGGAACATACTTGTGTGACCTAGGTGTAAGCTACCTGGTCAGTGGAGGGTGTAGATACGCCTCCAATGTCATCTCAAATATTACCGGCTTGAACCGCTGCATTCTCAAATCCAACAGAGCTCGTTCCTTCTCCACGAGCTCTTGCTGCCTCAGTCTCGGCTCTCTGTTGAGCCTCCTCTCTTGATTCATGCAGCGTTCTCTCCATCTCACTCCGCTCTCATTTTTGCTGATGGAGCAGAGAATCATCATCATCAAAACTTTCCTCCTCACGAGGCCTCTTCCCTTTATTATGTGCCACCGGTTCCTCCGGGATAAAGTAGAAAATCAATGGCAATTCTTCTTCAAACTTGTCCTCTATCACTGGAAGTACCGGTGGAAGTACTACAGCTACCTGTCGTGCGACCAAGTCCCGCACCTCAGATCTGAGTGCTCCTAGATCTGAGTACCATCTAGACAACTACGGCGCCTGTAACTGTGCAAGGCGATCATCCATTCTCTTTTCAAAAGCATCCAATCGGTCATGCACCAAACTGGAATATGTCTCCAACTCCTTTGACACCCACGGCTTTACCTGCTCTATCATAACTCTAACCTGTAGAGTCGTGTGTGTCTACTTCTTCTCGGCCTTAGCTAGACGCCTAGCCATATCAACTAAGAACTCCTGTGAAATCGTAACTAGGCCAGCTGTAGTGGCTCGTGGAGGCGCAACTGGTGGTCTCGAGGCTGCTGTAGTAGATGATGACTCAGGAACATCGGCAGGTGTGGAGGTATCCACTGCATCTGTAGCCTCAAGATGGCTACCTATCTCTCTGCCCTCTATAGGCTCAGTTGCCAACTCAGCGAACTGTGCTGCATCAGTCTGCATCCCGCTGCCAAATGCCTTTGCTAATATTGTCACTCCCGCGCATGCAACTGCCTGAGTCTTCGCCCTCGATATCGGGTTTGTATCATCTCAAATCAACCTGATATCAGTAATATTTTGGACCACTACTCTCTGGTCCACTAATGTCAATACCGATACCTTTGACTCCTGAAAGAGTCTATCAATCAAACATGGAAATGGAATGGTAGTACCATCATTGATTGCCCGCTCTCTAATCTCCTCAGCAATGTATAGCAGGAAATTGATGTCATACCCCTCATTTATACTTGCTATCAAAGCTTCTCTGTTAGGTGAAAGGATGTTGTCATTGCTGGTTGGTACCAGCCTGTGCCGCACTAGTGACCACCAAAATTTTGCCTGAAAATTCAGTGTGGCCTTCTTTATCTGCGATTCTGTACCATGCATCCATTCCACTAGAGGAACTCTCGTAGAAATGGCCTGAGACAGCAAAGCATACTATTGGATGTTCTCCTGGCTATTCAACTTCTTGGTTCTAACTTTCTTCAGCTCAGATAGCCTGTGATCGAATTTTGTCATGTTCATCGGAGCCTGATAATCCTGCCCATATAGCATCCTGGAGATTGTTCGCTCAGATATATCTACCGGAGTCTCTCTCACCAACACCTGATTTAAGGCGAGTCTCTTCTTCCAATCCTGGGCCCCTAATGCCAACCGCTACAATGTGGCCGCATACACTGCATAAAACTCTCGAACTAAGCACGGGCTGTAGCTACCTGATGGCTCAGTCAACCAGCCAAATCTGTACTTATCGAACACTGCCTGTAGCTCTTGAAGATCTTTTATCCCTGTGGTGATCAGCCTTGGCTCCTCGTATATGCTCCTCTTTGGATTTTCTTTTTTATTAGGAGCAATATCTCTGTTTTATATAGCCCGCATGCCATGGACACACCATCTCCGCACATTTCTTGGTTGCTCATTTGATGTGTCTTAGCTCTCATTCAGCTCATTATCAGAGTCCCCTCACTGAGCATATAATTCATCAACTCTCTCTTTGTTTTGCCCAGCTTTGGGAGCCTCAGGAACAAGTGCAGCAGCAGCCCTAGCATTCTCATCAGTGCGGCTGGGCGGATCTCTTGCCAGTGGAGTGGGAGTGTCAACCAGGTCTGTCGGATTTGAACTCTGTTGAGCCCTAGCCCTAGTGGATCTGCTCACTAACTTCTCCTTTTATATGTCATATTCTTCCTCAGATCCACTTGACTCTTCAGAGGAGGACGGATCATCCCGTAGTCTATGGTATGAAGGTTGACTGTGCTCAGGTGTTTGTTTCTTTGTTGGGTCGTTCTTCGGTGTACCTCTTGAAGCCATTGTACCTGTGGAAACATTGTTAATACGTAAGATGAGATGAAATAGAAAACATTTTTGAGCTGGTGCCTAGTGGTCCTGACAGGTGACTAAACGAGTCGTTGCTGCTGGCAACGACTCATGAGGTCACTCTTCGTCTCAGACTGGACTTCCTGCAAGATTGGCCAGTGTACTTGACGACGGGTCCCAACAAGTCGTTGCCAAAGGCAACGAGTCATTAGGTACACTACCTCATTGGCTTAATTTTTCCAGTCAGGACGAGCTACACAACAAGTCGTTTGGTGATCCAACGACTCGTGATGTAGCTCGTGCTCAAGAGTTTGAGTTCACATGTTCATCTTCATCTTCTTCCTAAACTTCAACTCCACAAACACAAAATCATCACATTATTAAAATCAGCCCACATGTTTCTACCATCGAAATCCATTTATTTACCCTTCCTAGGATTCATCACCCATCAAGAGGCACAGATGTTGCATAAACACAATATTACCCGAAGTTAATTCAATTTTATTCACAACATGGGTCCTCACAAATTTTTGTTTAAATGCAACAATACTCAAAATTTCATGGGAAAGAGTACTCACAATTTGCTTTGATCAAAGACGGAGTGTAGCCGTGTGTGTGTTTGAGTGAGTGGCATGCAAGGTCGAGGAGTTCTTTTCAATGGGTTGTGAGTAGACGAAGAAGAAGAGGGAAATTTGAAGTGGTTGGAGAGGGACACTGGTGAGGCTTTGGAAAAGGGAAAGAATTGGGCTTTTGGGGTGATATAAATTAAAATAACCCCAATTCCACTCCTGGGTCGTGTCGGATAGCAATGAAATAAAATTCCTGACGACTAACTACACAAGTTGTTAAGTGATGATACAACTCGTGTTGACCCTTCATTCTTTTACCTGAGTTCAATAACTTACCTGGGACCTAATGAGTCAAGTAACGACTTGTGGTGTCACCCAACGAGTCGTTGCCTGATTTGTGGTCCTTGGCCTGGTGTAGCTTCAAGACGGATCACTTAACAACTCGTTTGGTCTCCCAACGATTCGTTTAGTGAGTCGTTATCATCCTTTTCCTTTTAATTCAAACTTTGATCCAGTGTAGATGACGAGGAACATGATGATCCGTTTCTTGAAGACACGAATCGTTAAGTCTCCCGTTTCTCCCCTATTTTCTGCAGTTCTCTTCACGAGTTGATTGAACAAGTCGTCACGTCAGATGATGACTCGTTCTATGGCTTTTTGAACCAGAATTGAAGTTCCAGTTTTTTTGGTTCCAACTTCAGTTTTTCCATCTTATTCACCTGCACCCATCAACAAACGTAAACACTAAATATTTCTTACATTTACAACTTGGGTTGCCTCCCAAGAAGCGCTTGATTTAACATCGTGGCACGACGTGGGTGTTTTGGCTACTCATCCTTCGCCAAAACACCTCCATGATTTTCCTCCCATGCAGCGCCTGATTTAACATCACGGCACGACGCAAGTCACTTGACTACTCAGAATTCGTCAAGTAATTCCTCTCCATCCTCCAGTGCTGAGATTATGCTGAATTCCTTTGGCTGTTTCATGGTCCGACTAATATTGAAGGTGACCTCTTCTTTGTTCAACCTGAATTTTAGCTGACCTGCCTCCACATCTACTAGGGCCCTACCTGTTGCAAGGAATGGTCTCCCCAAAATGATGGGGACCTCAGAATCGACTTCGCAGTCCAGAATCACGAAGTTTGTTGGGAATATAAATTTGTCCACCTTGACAAGTACATCAAATAAAATCCCCACTGGCTTTTTAATGGTTCTATCGACCATCAATGGCCGCATAGTAGTCGGTGTGGGGGTTCCTAAGCCTAACTTTTTGAACACTGCTAGCGGCATAAAATTTATGCTAGTTCCCAAGTCACAAAGCGCCCTTGAAAGCTCAACCTCCCCAATAGTGCAAGGTATAGTAAACACACCTGGTCTTTCTTCTTCTGGGCTAGAACCCTGGTAGTGATGGCACCACAGTGGTGCAGATTATCGGCAGGTTTCAAACTTACAGTCCTTTTTATGGTGACGAGGTCCTTCATGAATTCGGTATATCCGGGCATTTGCTCAAGTGCCTCAACCAATGGGATGTTCATCGACAGCTGCTTAAGCATAGAGATAAACTTTTGATACTTTCCATATTCAGCTTTCTTATTCAAACGTTGTGGATAAGGAGGAGGAGGTCTAGGGATTTCTGTCAATTTTTGTTGTGCCTCCTTCTCCTTCCCATGAACAGCTCCTTGCTCCTTTGCACTACTTGGAGCAGTTTGCATATCTGAGTCCCCAACAAAAGTTGGGTTTTCAAAATCTGCTACACCATCATCATTTATCATCACGGGCTTCTCTGACTCCTTAATTACAAATGGCCTAGGAGGATCAACTTTGGCCTTCCCGCTCCTAGTAGTGACCACCACGTAGTGACTGTCATTTTTCAGATTTTGCATAGTGTTGCTGGGAAGTGTGCTTTTCTGCCTCTGATTCATTGCAACAGACATTTGACTCATATGCTGCTCAATCTGCCTGATCGCCACGACATGTGACTCCACCTTTTTTATTTAAACTGGAAATATCAGCCCGGAGCTCCTTAAAGTGGCTATTTGTTGTCTCCATCTGCTTGAGTACTTTGCAAAGCATGTACTCAACCCTTAATCCATTGGACTTTGGCTCACGATTTCTTGGTGGAACATACAGACCACCTCTATCGTTTTTGAACTCCTCGCGTTTCTTCCAGTCTCCATTATATCGGTATTGGCCCCGGTTGTAATTATTATTCTTGTAAAAGTTCCGACCTTGGTTCCATTGACCTTGACGCCAAGAGTCTTGGTTAGACCCCTGGGTGTTGGTCCGAAAACCCGCCCTCTGATCATTCAAATAATTAACTTCTTCAGGCTCAGATTCACAACCATCATTTCTCGGTACCTTACCTTGAGAACCCACAACATTTACCTTTTCTGCTCTGACTCCCATCAAGTGCTTAGCAAGCAACCCCATGGTTGTCTTTATCTCTGCGATATCTTGATTACGCTCCTCATCTTTTCTCCTCTATTCTACAAACATTCCAACCGCATAAGAACTAGTCGGAACCTCCGACTCTCTAGTGTGCCAAGCTCGGTTGGTTTTGGTGATCCTGTCTAGTAGCTCCGTAGCCTCTGCATAAGTGTGACTCATAAAAGTTCCTCTGGAGATGGTATCAGCCACCGCCTTGATGTTGTCATTCAGAGACCTATAAAAGATCTCCAACAATGTATCATCCGGAATTATGTGATTTGGCACCCTTTTGAGCTTTTTGTTGAAACGCAGCCAGGTCTCGTGTAGTGCCTCAGAATTTAGCTGTCTGAAGTTATATATTTCATCCTTCAACTGCAACTCTTTGGATGGTGGGAAGAACCTTTCAAGAAAAGCTCTCTTAAGCTCTCCCCAAGTAATAATAGAATCATTCGGTGACTCAGCCAACCACATCGTTGCCTCACTCCCTAGAGAGAATGGAAATAACCTCAGTCTGATTACGTCCTAGCTCACCCCCGATTTCTTGTATGCCTTACATATTCCTACAAAATTTGTCAGGATCATCGCACTAGTAATGTCAAACTTTGCCCCAGCAGGCAAAGGAGGAGGGACTATAGCTCCAGTGGCACCAACTTCATCTATATCAGCATCATCCTCTTCATCAAAATACCGGTGTCTCTGGTGTTTTGGACCTCTGTGTAGTCTAGCTTGCTCTGCTTCTGCAGTTAGACGTTGCTCTTCAGCAACTCTGGCTAACTCACGATCTCTAACCCGAGTTTGCTCTTCAGCCAACATTCTTGTTGTGGCTTGGTCCATGGTTTCCTACTCTTGGATGTTGGCCATTCTTCTCTGGTTTCTTAATGTTAGCTCAAGTTTGTGATCAATTGGGACCAGGAAATTTCCTTGGCTTCTAGTATCGGGAATGCACAAACCTAAGACCTGTTAAGCAACCAAAACAACAAAAGAGAAAAATAAAAAAGAAATAAGAACCAATAGTAAATCAAACACAATTAACAAAAGCCTTAGGGGAAATGACTCTAAAATTTGATGTCGCCCAAATTACACCTCGCAATTGAGATATAAGCGGTCGATTGTCAAATATAGAACCCAACAAAGGTTGAGGTTGATCCCACAGGGAATATGGTAAGAATTTAAGTTAATGTGAATAACTATTACTATTGAGTTACTTATTTCCAAAGGGGGACAAATATAGAATAATAAACAAAAGTAAAATTACTGAATGCTGAAATCAAATACGGTTTGTATTCAATTAACGAATTGACTAGGATTGTGTTCTCCAAGATTTCATAACCACAAGGCTCATACACTAGTGATCTATTCCGGTGTTTAACATACAATATTGGTAAGTTAGGTTCACCTAAATGGTTGGTCCCCTATCTAGATGATTATCACCACGCAACTTGGTTCGTATATGGGTGTACTTTAGTTGACCCTTACCTTTAATATCGGATTAGCTATCCCAGGACAAGTTCAAGCTATTAGATGAAGGTTGATAGCCTCAAATCTCCGTTTTTAATCCCTTTTCCCATTCATTACCTCCTTGGTCCGGTAAGTAAGAATAAGGCAAGTCCTAACGTTTGCAACTGTCAAGAATCAATCAAAATGAAGGGAAAAACAATACATGCATAAAACCCTGTTCAAGAATCACTAAGTGTTTTACCTATTAGTTTTAATTCATCTTGGTTCCCACAAACCTAGTTTATGGGTTTAGCTACTCATGCTTGTCTTATCGCAATCACAAAATATTGAATGAATCATAATTGCAACTTACAAATTATCGTAGAAGAAAAATCACGTAGATTGAATAAAACTCCAAAATTGATGAATAAATTCCAATGTTGCTTTTAGTCCTCAAATTCAAGAACAAAATCGTAAAACTCATTTCTTGATTCAAGAACAATCGAACAACACCAAAACCCTATATTAAATTGGCTCTCTAAATTATTCTCCAACTGTAACTAATTGTCCTCTAAAATAAACCTAAACTGTGCATTTATCATTCCAAGAAATCTTTTTCCTAATTAAAACTGAAAACCAGGTCGGCAGTGGCAACGGGCTTGTTGACAATTCGTTTGGCCTTCTGAAGAGTCGTGTCTTGCTTAAAACAGTCGTCCTCAACAACGTACCCAGTCGTGGCAATGGGTCACCTAACGACTCGTCGTTCCTAAGCACGAGTCGTTAGGTCCCTCGTGATCACATTCCTCCAAAAGTCCAGTGCACCTTACGGTTGATCCCAGTGATCTGTCAATGAGTCATTCTTTCATGTGATGACTCGTTATGTCTGTTGTCAACTACACCGATCACTTTGTTAAGATTTTCTTTCTAAGCCTTGACGATTGACCTCACGACTCATTACCAGGTGTAATGAGTTGTTTCATCAACTCTTCAGGTACACTGTCTCTTCTTCTTCGAACTTCAACTTTTGCCCACGCCTTCAACAATGAGCCGTGCCTCCTGCCAACGACTCGTGAAGTGTCTGACAGTCACCCTTTCAGTTATTTTCAGCATTATTTTGTCCAGTTCACTTTCGAACCTATTTTCCTGCAACATTAAGCACAAAATACATCATACCTATATAAACATACCCAGAATGTGCATAATTTCTTGGTTTTAAGCGTCGAAATTGCCGTAAAATCACGGCACATCAAAAATCTTAGTCATGGATTTCACGATTTCACCACGTTCCTTTACCGTTCTTCGGTTGGAAGTAATAGTATTTATGCTGAGTAAATTTTATGGGTGGTCATCCAGCTTTGTGTTTATTATCCAAAAGTCATTATTTTTTATTTTGTTACAGAAAAATCATTTCACTTTGGCTCATCTTTCACAAAAATAATTTTGATAAAATTTTATTAAAACTCTACTGAAAATATGAGAGAAAATAACAAAAATATTTCT